>JABMCL010001716.1:500000-510000 GCA_018857735.1 Alviniconcha marisindica | reverse complement strand
CATAAAGCGCCATTCTCTGCTTTTTAGCAGACTCACTGCGCTCTTGTCTCATGCAATTCTCACTAAGCAACTGTTGGCTTTTACAGTGCGCTTTGAATATCGACCGAAGCCGTTGTGCACTAATATAACGGTATTTGATTTTTACGTGGCTGGTGCCATGCGAAACTGCTACCTTTTCGGCACACGTTTTGTGTACACCACAAAGCCATGCACCACTTCACAGTGTCATTTCTTTCGAAGCCACATACGTGTAGGATGCATAATGTTTATGTGTTTAGCTGTAACCTGCCACCTATACTTTTGGCAGTACGTAACACGGGGATGGAACGGATACCGAAATAAGAATCAGCACACAAAAATTGACCCAGGAGACGAAAATTCTCCCGCCGCTCCTGCCGGGACTCGAACCCGCGACCTTTTGATCATGAGGCCGGCGCCGCTCCTTGTTTATCACAACTGTCACTCGGAGAGAGAAAATGCGTGGTCTTATTCTCATTGTGAATCCAGGACCCCCGCTACTAAGTCCTAATTGTTGGAAAGGTCAGCTCCTTCTGCGATCACCTTGATTATTGTAATAAGCATGCTTGGAGGCGGAGGGCACAGCGCATGATTCCATGTTTCCTTATTGATTCCAGATGGCACTAGTGGGGGTGAGGGTGGGGTGGTGGGGGCTGGGGATGCGGGGGGGGGGGGGGGGGGGGGGGGGGGGGGGGGGGGGGGGGGGGGTAAGAAAGCTGTTTTGCGGTTGTATAAAAAAAATGTTTCTTCTTATCAAAAATCTTGGAGGAATTAACGGAAACTGCAAACAAACCAACAAAAATCTTCTTTACAGACGCACATTTCCTTCCCCAACCGTGCGCTGTGTACCCGGTCGGTGGCCGGGACTGTAGACAGTAACAGTGTGGTACAGCAACAAAGCCGGTACTGTAGACTATAACAGCGTGGTACGAACTGTAGACAGTAACAGCGTGGTACGGCAACAAAGCCGGGACTGTAGACAGTAACAGCGTGGTACAACAACAAAGCCGGTACTGTAGACAGTAACAGCGTGGTACGAACTGTAGACAGTAACAGCGTGGTACAAACTGTAGACAGTAACAGCGTGGTACGCAACAAAGCCGGTACTGTAGACAGTAACAGCGTGGTACGAACTGTAGACAGTAACAGCGTGGTACAACAACAAAGCCGGTACTGTAGACAGTAACAGCGTGGTACGAACTGTAGACAGTAACAGCATGGTACAGCAACAAAGCCGGTACTGTAGACAGTAACAGCGTGGTACGGCAACAAAGCCGGTACTGTACACAGTAACAGCGTGGTACAGCAACAAAGCCGGTACTGTAGACAGTAACAGCGTGGTACGACACCAAAGCTGAGACAATCCCAGCTGATCCGACCCAATCCCCCATCATGCTCACACTACTGTGGAGTCTTGGCGCCCACCACAGGTCCCACAGGGACAGCAGAACCATACGTAATTCGCCGCCCCGTCACCCTCTCTCTGTGGAAAGAACGGGGAGGGGAGGGGGGGGGAGGAGGTGAGGAACTGATCTATCTCTCTCTTTATCCGTCTTTCTATCTCTGTGCGTATCAGGTCATCGATCGCCCGTTCCAGCAGCCAACCCATGAACTATAGTCTCGAGCCGCACAGACAAACACGGCAAAAAAGAAGAAGAAAAAAGAAAAAAGAAAAAAAAGAGAGAAAAAAAGCTCTTGATCGTTACGAGGTTTACAGGGTTTTGGGGCCCGCAACGGAATGTTTGGGAATGTTTGGTTTCCTTGCGGTTTATAGTCTTGTGTAAATGGCGGGGTTTCCTGGTTTATTCTATTCATGTGTCGGGGTGGGCGAATGTCTCTGTCTGTCTGTCTGTCTGTCTGTCTGTCTCTCTCTCTCTCTGTCTGTCGGTCTGTCTGTCTCTGCCTCTGTCTCTGTGAAAGACTTAAACAACAATAAAAATGTCTCAATGGTGGGTTCACTGAGGTAGCAAACAAAACAGAAGCAAACATTTTTTTTTTTTAATTACACAGATGGCTGTCTATGGTAGTTTGGCAGAATCAGTTCATCTCTCAAGGCTTTGGGCATATTAATAAGAAATAAATCCGGCTTTGGTGTATTCCTGACTGAACAATTTGTATATCTGCAGGTAATGACATTTCAACACACACATTCCAGTTCTGGGTCTAGAACACACACACAAAGATACGGACTGAGCTGACATACTGTCCTTTAACAAGCATGAAATTGGTCTTATCTTTTCCTCGTTTGCATCTTCAAGTTTCGGGACTTTCGTTCAAGCGGCGCGTCGTGAAAGTCGGTTGCATATTTCAGTGTGCCAATCGGTTGGTTTAGTTTTCCTTCCAGACGTTCTGCTTGGTTAAATTGTCTACCTTCCTTTCCAGATCATTGGCATGATCTTCAGTTCGTGACGGACCTGGGTGCACACAGCACCAGCAGAAAGGGAGATAAGACGGAAAGCCGAGATAAGACGGAAAGCTGAGAGAAGACGGAAAGCTGAGAGAAGACGGAAGACGGAAAGCTGAGAGAAGACGCGGGAAAGCTGAAACAACGCTGACCACTAGAAAAGTCAATCTGCATAACCGGCACTACACAGCAAGTTCGTTTTCAAATCAGTCCGAAGAAAACAGTAATATTACTGCATTTTGCAGCGAAACCTTCCCGACACAATGTCCTGAAGATAAACATTGTTGGCATTATAAGCCAGAAAAGAAACACCGATATTTCTGTACCATTGTACGCTTTAGGCCTGCTGTCATGACCTTTGCATGCCGCATTGAATGCTTTCTTCCAAAGCATTGTTGCAAAACAAAACAAACAAACAAAACTAAACAAAAACCGATCCGCCAGACCGTAGGCCTCGACGCTCTCTCATGTTGAATTACTCTCCTGTTGCAGTTAAATGTAATCGCTAATTTTCTATCAGTGCAATCGCAGAGGCAATTCCCGCGTCTATGTAACCATGTCCACGAACTCGAGTTCTCTCTCAGTCGGCAAAGTTCTGTCTGAAGGTGAACTTTAAGACATTTAAAACTACATCTATGCAGGACATTCCAGAACATTCAGTTCGCACACCATATCCGGTATCCATCAACACTTACGAAGACCTAATTACTGAAGCCGACAACCACTCTCAGGCCTGAAGAAACGCGTCCATCCATATTAATCTGTCCTTATCCGCCGTAGGGTGTGTCTGCAAAGATCTGTCATTACTTGTGCATTTCGCTTGTCAGCAGTTTTCCTTACTGGCCCTTCCCTCCCCCCCCCCCCCCACCCCCCACCCCACCGCCCCCCTCCACCCCCTCCCCCGCACCACACAGAACAGCCACACACACCCTCCGACCACTTTAAAGTGCGACTCAATTTACTGTCATGAAGTCTGCGGGAAGTGTATGCATTATATGCCCTATGTACATGTATTTATGTATTATATATGATAATCATCACTTGACTAGAAACAAAGCAGACGGGAGAGAAGCTAAAGTGATGGGTCATCTCACTCACCATGTTTTCAAGATGCATATAATGTATTGTGTGAAGACCCTTCTGTTTAAAACCTGCAACTGCTAGGAGATTATCTATCAACCCCATCCCCAACGTGTCCTTAGAATATTTCAGTTGACTGTGTGCGTGCCTATGTGTGTGTGTGAGTGTGTGTGTACGCGTGCGTGCGTGCGTGTGTGTGCGTGAGTGCGTGCGTGCGCGCGCGCACGCGCGTGTGTTTGCGTGTGTGTGTGTGTGTGTGTGTGTGTGTGTGTGTGTGTGGTGGCGAGTGTGTGTGGTGTGTGTGTGTGTGTGTGTGTGTGTATGTGTGTGTGCTGGTGTTGGGGGGCGTGTGTGTGTGTGTGTGTGTGTGTGTGTGTGTGTGTGTGTGTGTGTGTGTGTGTGTTGTGTGTGTGCGTGAGTGTAGTGTCGTGCATGCTTGGTGTGTGTGTGTGTGTGTGTGTGTGTGTGTGGTGTGATTGTGATGCGTGTGTGTGTGTGTGTGTGTGTGTGTGTGTGTGTGTGTGTGTGTGTGTGTGTGTGTGTGGTGTTGCTGCGTGCGTGTGCGTGTGTGCGTGTGTGTGTGTGGTGTTGTTGTGTGCTGGCTGTGTTGTGTGTGTCGTGTGTGTGTGTGTGTGTGTGTGTGTGTGTGTGTGTGTGTGGTGTGTGTGTGTGTGATGTGTGTGTGTGGTGTGTGTGTGTGTGTGTGTGTGTGGTGTGTGTGTGTGTGGGTTGTGTGGGGCTGCGGCGGTGTGTGTGTGTGTGTGTGTGTGTTGTGTGTGTGTGTGTGTGTGTGTGTGTGTGTGTGTGTGTGTGTGTGTTGTGTGTGTGTGTGTGTTGTGTGTGTGTGTGGTGTGGTGTGTGTGGTGTGTGTGTGTGTTGCGTGAGTGTGTGTGTGTGTGTGGGTGGTTGTGTGTGTGTGTGTGTGTGGTGTGTGTGTGTGTGTGTGTGTGTGTCGTGCTGCGTGCGTACGTGATTGTGTGTGCGTGATAGCGCGCGCGCGTGATTGGCTTTAAAAGTCCCCAAAACAAAATCTTGAAAAGCTGTGTGGAATTTTCCAATCAGGACAGTCGAAGAAAACTCCCACATCACCGACAACTTTTCGTTTGAATTAAGTCACAAGGCACTACATGCGTGTGTGCATCTGGCGCTGTGAACACGCCAGTTTTGTGTGGACGTTTTTAGGCTTCATGCTAAAAAACACTCATTCGTTCTACTTCACATATGTATATAAATGATGCCTTGTAATTATTATTATTTTTATTTATTTTTTATCCATTAATAGCTTAGCAAGGACTAGTTGTTAGGCAGGTTTTGACCGAACCTAAACTACAATCCTTGCAAAATAAAGTCTTCCAGTTCTCTGTCTACCCGTATGTTTCCTGCCACACTTTACAGCACGTGCACTACTTTACTCCCTGGTATAAATAAGGTCGCACGGCCGCCAGAGACAATAGTTTGTCGCTGACAAATATTATCTGAGACCCTGCCTTCACGGCATGCCAATCGACACGGACCAGACCAGTTGTCCCGAAACAAGGTTGATGCTTCGCTCCGCCCTTATCGATCTCCTTATCGATCTCGGCACGTAAGAATCACAGATGTACGAGCTCAGTGATGGAACGGCAGGTTTGTTTTCAAGTAGTTCGCTGGTTAGCTAAGACTGAACTGGCCTTGTCTGATTCAAGACTCAAGATTGCCTAATTGTCTCATCAGAGAAATTAAACTTGTGGATAAGCATAATTATGCAACGTCACAGTCAACAATATAATACACTGCGTTAAAAAATAAAAGCGAAAGAAACTGTTGTTAACACACGAAATATAGTAAGAAACGTGATCAAAAATCTCATACGCTTAATTCACAGTGTTGTCATACGTACACGATCACACGCACGCACATACAAACACAAACACACACACAGCCCACATCACACACACCCAACACACACACACACACACACACACACACACACACACACACACACACAACAAACAAACACACACAGACGAGGAGACAGAGAGAGAGAGAGAAGAGAGAGGAGAGAGAGAGAAAGAGAGAGGAGAAGAGAGAGAGAGAGAGAGAGAGAGAGAGGCACGCATGCACACATACACGACCACGCAAGCACCCATATACAGCACACGCGCGCGCGCACTCGTTTCCGATAAATCTGACTTTATCCCAGGAAATGGAGCCGAAGGGAGAACACTGTCAGTGCAACTAGAACATGATTAGCTCGATCAACTCTCGTTACGTTTAAGAGAGAGGTGGAACGAGATAGAAAGAGATGGTGGGAGAGAGGCGGTGGCAGCATAGAGAGAATACTGTATATCTATATAATATACCTCAGTATAGAGGTGGGATTTTGGGGTGGATAGGGCAGAGGAAGAGACAGACAGACAGACACACAGAAACACAGACAGACACACAAGACACAGACAGACAGACATACAGACAGACACACAGACAGAGACAGACAGACAGACAGACAGACAGACAGACAGACAGACAGACATAAACAGACAGAGAAAGAGAGACGGAAAATTTACCAGTTATCTAAAATCAAACACTTTCTAAATCTTTATGCCAGAAAACTTTTTTCATGCCCATATTCAATCTATCATTGATTACCGATCGACGTTGTGGGACTCAGCAAATGCAAATATTATTAGATCTTTGGTTAGTTTGCATAAGACAGCACTCAAGGCAATAAATTTTCCTCAAAACCACAACTCTAAGCGATTTCAGACTATACTTTTTTTTATCCATTCTTTAGAAGAAGAAGAAGAAGAAAAGAACAAAAGATTTAACTATTACAAAGGAATTCTGATGCACAAAGTTATGTCCGGAAAAGTCCCACCCTCTCTTACAGCTAAATTCTCCTTAAATCAATCACGACATTCTGGAAAGCTCAGTATAGGATAGGATTGACCTTTCCAGGTATAGCCTAGCTAGTATATTCTGACAGTGCTCTTTGGAACTCACTCGTTGACTCTCTTAGATTACAATCCACCACTGAACAGCTTAAATCACGTTACATGTCATACATTATGCGCTGATTGGTTGTCCTTGCATGTTAAACTTGGTGACCGTAACCAACCTGCAACATTCTTCCTTACTGTGTTTCCCATTCTTCACGCATTTACCAATCAATAATGTTTGCTGCTGATGATTTTAATGTATTATATATCCATTCCCATTCCCGCCAGTCTCATATCATGTTTGATTTCTAAACTTCATTTATTCTATGTGTGTACCGGTGTGTCGTAGCTTAGAACATGTGTACAAGTATAACAACATCTAGAATAGTCCCCTGTTTGGACGAGAGCTGGGTGTAAAAAAGGATACATGCTTATCTATTACCTTGATAAATAAAGAACTTTATCTTAATTCATCTCTCCAGCTCTTTCTCCGTCCCTGTGTTCTACCATATTGTGTCTCCCATTCATCATGCATTTACCCACCAACTGTTTTGCTATTGATGATTTCATAGCCCCATGTATCCACCTTCATTTCTGCCTGTCTCACATTATGTTTGACGTCTGAACGTCATTTATTCCATGTGTGTACCGGTGTATTGTAGATTAGAAAATGTGTACGCGTATAATTAAATCTAGAGTAGTCCCTTGCTTGGGCGAGGGTTGGATGTAGAAAAGCAAACATGCTTATCTACTACCCTCGTAAATAAAGAATTTGATCTTACCTGTTTGTCTCTCCCAACATCCAGTCAACGCCCCCCCCCCCCCCCCCCCACATCCTCCCCCATCCCCCACCCCCCGTTCGTTTGGAGATGATGGTTGATTGCATAGTTCTGTAATATTCTATTCATGTGTTATAATCCACCTTGTTCATGAAATACTATGCTATGTTCATCATGTTTTAGTGGACAAGACTGAAATTTTACTCTAGGCTCAATTTCCTTCAGAAATATTTTGAAGAGAAGTCGATCCTTCCATGTTTTAGCGGACAAGACTGAAGACTGAAGTTATACTGTAGACTCAGTTTTCCACCAAGAATATTTCGAAGAGAGGTTGAACTTTCCGGACAGTTCACTCCATGTTTTAGCGGACAAGACTGATTTTTTTCTTCTCAGTTTAGGCTCAGTTTCCTCCAAGAATATTTCGAAGAGAAGTTGAGCTTCAGGGACAGTTCACTCGTCCTTTAGGAGCCTACACAGCGTTCTGTATAGGAACGCCGGAAAGGTCTGATTTCTAGCAGCAGGAGGTCACGTGACGTCCAATGCCATACATCATGACATCCTAACGGCAGGGAAGGGCTTGAACCGCCGGACAAAAAAGTCATTTGTTTCCATAAGATCCTGCCGGTAAAGAATACTGCAAATAAAAGGGTTTATGGGTCTTCTCCGTTTCTCGCTTCTCCGTCAATTTACACCGGAAATTATGAAAGGGAACTAAGGTTCTCTGCATCGATCGAACTGGACCGGGAAATCGGAGAAAGAGAGAGAGAGAGAGAGAGAGAGAGAGAGAGAGAGAGAGAGAGAGAGAGAGAGAGAGAGAGAGAGAGAGAGAGACTGACTGATTGATTGGATAAAGCTTTTAGGCAGAAGCCTAGTCCAACAATTTATCCTTGTTAAAAGAACAATCACAAACAATTACAAAATAACAACAGCAGCAGCAACAACAACAACAACAACAACAAACAAGAAACAACAACAACTCTCTCTCTCTCTCTCTCTCTCTCTCTCTCTCTCTCTCTCTCTCTCTCTCTCTCTCTCTCACACACACACACACACACACACACACACACACACACACACACACACACAACACACACACACACACACACACACACACACAAACAAACAAACAAACAAAAACCACAGCAAATCAAAACGAACTGACGGAGAACCTGAGAAACGTAAAACACAAAGAAAAGCAGTGCCAAACGAGCAAAGCACAAAGACACTATCAAACTATACACAGTTACATATTAACTCTAACCGCACACAAACGGGGCGTGGTATACACACATAGTACTTGCATGATTTCACAGAGAGAGGGAGGAGAGGAGGAGGAGAGAGAGAGAGAGAGAGAGAGAGAGAGAGAGAGAGAGAGAGAGAGAGAGAGAGAGAGAGAGAGAGAGATGGGGGGACGGGAGGGGGGGGGGGTAGTTGGGAGTCACAGAGATAAAGACATTACCTCAGTAGGACTGGGTGGGAAGAGGGGAGGGAGGAGGGGTAGGGGAGGGGGCGGTCAACCAGAACAGAAAATGGTAGCTGGAAGCGTCGACGAGTGTGCATGGCCTAAGTGTGTTGATTGGCGGTCATAGTGGTTCACCAGCAGCCCATCCATCTTTTACCATGCTGATGCGTCCGGTGATTACGTTACTAGTACAGCTCGCAGTCCTCCCTCACACACGACACAGCCTTCCGAGACATGTCTATCTAGGTACGGTAAAGCGTTCCTCCCACCCTTCCCCTCCAGAATGACTACAGATAGGATGATCATAGTCAGCAGAAATGGAAACCTTAGGCAGAATGTGAGACGTGGAGCCATCTGCGCAAGGTGCGAGTGCGGGTGATGACTGGGGTGAGATGGGGCGGGGTGGGGTGGGGGTGTATACGGAGAGGGGTTGAAATGTAAGGACAGTAGGAGGGGGCCGGATGGGTGGGGTTGGGGGGGGGGGGGGGGGATGGAGAGGGGCAGGACTGATTTGTAAGTCGAAAATGCCTAAAACTCACAGTCTGCTAGTTTATTTGCACGCCCGCACCCCCCCACCCCCCCACCCCCCCCACACACAGCATCACCACCCACCCCCACCCACACCCACATAGCCACGCACGCACGCACACAAGCACAAACGCATGCACACAAATTACACCACGTTACAAAAATCCTTTCGGATATAGCAAGCACCTTAGCAGGAATGAGATTGAGTGCCACCGTCGAATTGTACGGTGATGTACTGACCTGACTAAAAGGGGTAGGGGGTGGGGGTGGGGGGTGATACCCTACCGGAGCGAACGGGAACACAATATCTCATACAAAACTCAGTCATCAAGTCCCAAAATAGTAAAAGTCGATGAAACGAAAGAGGTTGACAGAGGTTTCTTCAGTGTCTCTTTCCGACTTTTCTGCTTAGTTTTGTGTACTTTTATAGTTTTGTTTTGTTTTGTTTTAGTTAGTTTTTTTTTATGTTTTTGTCTTCTCTTATCTCCATTTCTCGTTGAACATCATAAAAATAATTAAAACGATATTTCAGAGCAGTTATCAAACTCTTCCGGTTTAAAAGCCAAAAGGAGCTTCTTCTTTTCTTTTTTATTACCTGTCTTCCAACGCGTCTAACGACGATTAGTAACTCGTCTCCATCTGCATGCAAGAGGCACACGGTGCGGCTTCGTGTCTTCGTGGTTAAGACTTTGGACACAGGACTGAGAGAGGGTGCGGCTTCGTGTCTTCGTGGTTAAGACTTTGGACACAGGACTGAGAGAGGGTGCGGCTTCGTGTCTTCGTGGTTAAGACTTTGGACACAGGACTGAGA
>JABMCL010001716.1:487500-495000 GCA_018857735.1 Alviniconcha marisindica | reverse complement strand
GGGAGAGAGACCGGTATATTTCTTTTATTTTTGTATAGATCAGAGTGACCTAGCTCTCTTAACAGAACTCCCAACCCAAAATGTGTTGTAATGGATGGATGCATGTTAATGAATAAAAGCCCCACAATGACGTGCTTGGCAAAAAAAGAAAACAAAAGAAAAAACCCAAGCCGCCAAGCCCGCCACCCCCACTCTTCGCTACGAAAAAAGGGTGGTACGACCCTCGCTTGCAGAACGTGGGGGTTGGAAGAGTCCAACACACTCGTGCACGTACGGACAGAGGGATGGATCAGGGACACTACACTGCTTGCTGTGTTATCTCTGGCTGGATCGACGGCAATTAACATTCAGAACACATTTACAGGATATGAAGTTTCTGATCCAAGCGGCTGTGTGTGTGTCTGTGTGTGTGCGTGCGTGCGTGCTGGTGTGTGTGTGTGTGTGTGTGTGTGTGGTGTTGTGTGTGCGTGTGTGTTGTGAGTGTGCATGAGAGCCGGTAAATTAGGATTTGTGAGGGTGGTGGTGAGTGCGTGAGAGAGAGAGAGAGAGAGAGAGAGAGAGAGAGAGAGAGAGAGAGAGAGAGAGAACTCGAACTCGAAAACTTTATTTTACAAGGATTGTAGTTGAGGTTCATTCAAAAAACTGTCTAACAACTAGTCCTTGCTAAGCTACTGATGAACAGATATCAAATTACAGGCATTATTTATATACATATAGGCATGAATGAGTGACTGAAACGTTATACGTGAGAATTTCCACACAAAACACAGCGTGCTCACAGCGCCAGATGAACACATGCCATACATCATTCAGTTACATATTATGAGCATACGGTGAGCATATTATGAGCAAATGAAGCAGCAGAACATCTGATCAGTTCATATGACTAGTATCGGAAAAGAAAACAGAAGCAGTCAATGCTTTTCTTATAAAGAACAGTAAGGGAGAAGGAGGGGGGGCAGGGGGGGGGGGAGGAGGGGGAACAAAACACACAAAAACGGGGGGAGGAGGTGGGTCGGAAGGCGGTCGGAAGGACGGGCGGAGTTGTATGGGTGTACAAAATAGGTCTCAAATGACCCGTTATTGTAATGGCAATCACTCGAAAACCTCAGTCTCTCTCTCTGTCTGAGAGAGACAGAGAACTGGAACTCGAGCTCTAAAACTTTATTTTACAAGGATTGTAGTTTAGGTTCAGTCAAAAACTCGTCTAACAACTAGTCCTTGCGTAGCTACTGAGAGTAAATATAAAATTACAGGCATAATTTATATACATACAGGCATAAGTGAGTGAGTGAGATTTGACACATCAGATTTTCCAAACAAAACATAGCGTGTTCACAGCACCAGATGTACACATGCATACATCACTCAGTTATACATTGTGAACATACAACCTGTAAATAAGGCAGCAGAACATATCTGATCAATTCAACACCGGTATTGGAAAGAAAAAGAAAAAAGAGAAACAGAAAAAAAACAGTCAATGCTTATCTTATAAAGAACAGTAAGGGGGGGGGGGGGGGGGGGGCACTATCACAAGCAGTCGGAAGGATTGGGCGGAGTATTATGTCACAGTCCATCCTATGTAACTACTTCAAGGTGTGCACGAAGTTTACGCTTGAAAGAGCTGAGTGACTGACAAGATTTGACTGTCAGAGGTAGGTTGTTCCATAGATAAACACCAGAGAAGGATATACTTGTTTTGAATATGTCTATCCTTGGCCTAGGCAAACTAAGGTGATAGTTCCTAGAGTTGGAACAGCGTGAGGGAGTGTGTGTGTACAGGTTAGATATGTACCCTGGAGCCTCATTGCTAAGGACCCTGTACATGAACAAACCTTTGTTATATTCAAGTTGTTTTTGTAGGCTCATTATTCCCATCTCCTTTAATTTCTGGTCAGTAGTTAAAGTTGTATCTGGAAGGATTAACTTTACAGATCTTCTGTGCAGAGAATTTAATCTCTTTTGAGAACATCACTACATCCGTCCTACAGGACTGACGCATAATCAATGTGAGGTTTAATGTGGGCATTGAAGAACAGTTTTCTGGTGTCGATGTCTACGATGTACCTTAATTTCGACAGAAGGAAGACTCGTCTTGAAACTGTTTTATCACACATTATTAATATGTGAGTCCCAGCGAAGTTTATTGTCTATGGTTATACCTAAAAGAAGGTGTTCTAAAACTTGATCAATTTTCGCCCCGTTTAGAACGAGATCGAGTGGTAAGGGTGACAACTGGTGTTTCTGTCTGGTAGCGATTGTCATTGACTTGGTCTTGGTCGGATTGATGACCATGTGATTATTATCACACCAATTGGATACCTGATCTAAGCTGTCTTGCATATTGCTTCTGATTTGCCTAATATCTTTTCCAGATGTGTGCAGTGTTGTGCCATCTGCAAGCATTTTCACGTGTAATGGAAGGTCATTGGTAAAGAGACTAAAAGGAATAGGTCCCAAAACAGAACCTTGTGGTACACCATACTTTACTGATTCTTTGGAGGAGTAAGAGCCATGGAGTAAGACGCATTGCGTTCTATTATGAAGATATGATTTAAAAAATGGTAGAGAACTTGAGTTTTTAAGATAAATGGCGTACTTCTTCAATAGAATATCGTGATCAACCAGGTCGAAAGCCTTCTTTAGGTCTAGGAATACTACTCCAGAAACCTCAGATTTATTCATGGCTGTTAGCCACGTATTTGTGAGACGTGCCAATGCAGTGGTGCAGGAGTATTTACGTCTAAATCCAAACTGAAAGGGGTGAAGGAGTTGCCGCTTTTCTAAGTAATCATTTAAATAAATGTGCAGAGAGAGAGAGAGAGAGAGAGAGAGAGAGAGAGAGAGAGAGTGTGTGTGTGTGTGTGTGTGTGTGTGTGACTGTAGTGTGTATGTGTGTGTGTGTGTGTGTGTGTGTGTGTGTGTGTCTGTCTGTCTGTCTGTCTGTCTGTGTCTGTGTGTCTGTGTGTCTGTTTGTTGAGAGTGTGCGTCAGAGTAAATTAGGATTTGTGATGGTGAGTGAGTGAGTGAGAGAGAGAGAGAGAGAGAGAGAGGGAGGGAGGGCACAGAGGAAGAAGGGAGTGTAAAGAGCGGCAAGATGGGAACCTGGCAGGGAGCTGAGGAAAGTGTTGGATTATTGTTGACTATTCACGTGACGGAACTATTTTGTGTTCACTGTCCTGTCTAAAGACAAATCTGTCTCACGACACAATTTCTGTGTTCTAGACCATAATGTTCGTTGAAGTTTATGTAAATGTCTGGGTATACACACAACGGGGGCGGGGCAGGCTGTGGGTACCTTGACGCGCAAGGCAACAAACCTTCTTCTTGCTTTGCCCATGATGCGCCGGTAAAAGAATTGCCCGACTTGTGGAAACCTTTTACGGTGCTGACTTTGGCCCGAGGTGAAGGCGGGGGTTGGGGGACGGAAAGGGAGCAGGCTGCGAAGAAGGGGTGGGGGGGAAGAGAGAGTGGGGGGGGGGGGGGGGGGGGGGTGCATAAGTCGAACATGACTGCTGCAGTTTGTTGTTGTTGTTTTTGCTCTTCTTGTTGTTGTTGTTTTTGTGTGTAGGGGGGTTGGGGTGGGGTGGGGTGGGGGGGATGAATATTGGTGGTAATACTCCGTTGCAGCTTTTGGTTGTTACATAACTTAGGCGGAGAGGCAGACAGGTATACCAACCCCTGCTGACACTGGTTGCAGCCTGTCTACCCCAACCAGTAAGTAAACATGGTGCTTAGTTTTCACAGAAACCATAAGGCTTATTAGGGACGGGAAGAAGAGGGGGGGGGGGGGGAGGGGGTATGGAGGTGGTGGGAAGAGGGAGATTATATACCTATCGCTACACTGTCACCACCAGAATGACTCCTGCGATGGGCAGCGATGAGAGCCATTTTAATGTTTCATAAACTGTGAGGGACGAAGTCACAAGACAGTGTCCACAGACCACAACTTTTGAAGAGAAAGGAGAGCCGAAGTGGATTCGAACCGAGGCCCCTCCGCTTACCAGCATAACGCCTTACCGCTAGGCCAAACCGGCTCACCTACACCAACCCCTGTCGACATTGGTTATATATAGCCTGTCTACACCAACCCCTGTTGACATTGGTTATACATAGCCTGTCTACACCAACCCTTGTTGACATTGGTTATACATAATTAATTATAGCCTGTCTACACCAAGCCCTGTTGACATTGGCTATGCATATAGCCTGTCTACACCAAGCCCTGTTGACATTGGTTATATATATAGCCTGTCTAATGAGCCTTACGGTTTCTGTGGACGTAAAGCAACATTGAACCATGCTTAGGCATTGGACACAGTTTGTCCCTAATATGTCAGCCCGACATCCGAGGACATGAAGTTCTACGTCATCATCATCAATGCTTACGGACGTTAGTGGACGTTAAGCACCACGTTTGCCTACTTACTTTCTTACTTACTTACTTACTTACTTACTTACTTACAATGCATGTAAGTAGGAGCATCTGTTACCTGTACGTTTCATTAACCACAGAGAAACTGTAAACCAGCTTACGACGATACTGTGACCCTTTCGTAGGAGTAACAGCGAGGCATGCTGCATCTTTGTAAGACGAAACAGCAGAGATACTCACAGCCCTGAGAAGGAAAGTGTTGAATGTACCATGCTCTTCACCAAAGAACGAAGAGTAAAGCTTTAGATATACGCACGCTTAGCCAACAGAGGCACAGAAAGGCAGTGGTTGGCGCGCTTCCATGGAAATGGCTTGAGGGTGTAATTGTTCATTCAACAAACGTTGGAACTGTTTCAAAATACTTAACATGGGGAAACATCTGAGACACGTTAGCGGGTCTTAGGTGGATATTATTTTTTCAAAACGTTTTAAAAAAAACGTCATCCAGAACTGACCTGCTTAAAACTTAACAGAATTTAGTCAAAAGACACAAAGGAGTTTATATTTTGAATTTCAAAACGCATTCTCAGTCGGTCACAACGACGCTCATTTTCAATCGTACACAAGGACATTCATTTTTAATCGGACACAAGAACGTTCATTTTTAATCGGACACAAGAAGGTTCATTTTTAATCGGACAAAAGAACATTCATTTTCAGTCTGAAATAACAGCACATATTCGTTGGATCGGACACAACAACACTATGTGTATATTTCCGGTGACAATTTTTCTCCCAAGCACACAACAAACATCGACAAAATGAACAACGACTTGCCAGCATGCCTTGTCGAAACAGGTCGCATTGACCGGGATACCTTATGAAAATACTGGGTTGTTGTGGTCAAGGTCAAGGTCACAGCAAAGGTTCACAATGTCACTTAATATTTGTTCAGAGAATATCTTTTGAACCGCTGAACATTTTGTAACCAAACCTGTATATTGATACATCATCAAAAGCTGGAGTGTCATACGAAAACAAGCAAAAAACAACCAACAAACAAACAACAGCAACAAAAACAAAAACAAAAACAAAAACTAAACAAAAACGCAATGAGGGCTCATATGACGGAAATAATTATGACTGTTTCGACTGTATATTATACTGACAATAACACTATGATTTACGGTATCACTTTCGACTTACGGTATCCCTAGGCACACAACGGGGAATTCTGGTGCGCAAGACGACAACGTTTGATTGGATCATGGAGGTTGTTTATGGGAGTTGCCAAGACAACGGGACTTAGACCCAACCTTCTGCCGTGCCCAGTCGTAATAAGGTGACCTTCTGTCAGATGGAAAGGGATCTAATTCAATTTTTATCACATTAGAGATCTTGCTGTAATTGGGAAGTGCAGAAAATCCGGTTCAATGTGATTCTAAATCAGGCTTGTATGCTACATACCCGACGCTCAGTCCCCGCCATTAACATGTCTAGCTCTCTCACTCTGCAAAACACTTTCTCTCTCCTGCTTCACAGCAGCCAGCAAATCCTCCCCCCGCCCACCCCCCATCCTGTCCCACCTCTCTCTCTCTCTCTCTCTCTCTCTCTCTCGTATTCCTTCTTCCCCTTTTCCACCCTCCTTTCCTGAACCCTGCCCCTCTCTCTTTCTCCCTCCTTCTCCCGCTTTCACTCTTCTTTCCTCCCTCCCCTCTCTCTGCCCCCCTCTCCTTCCTACCCCATCTTTCTCTCTCCCTTCCTGATCTCCCTCTCTCTTTCCCTTTATATCCCTCTTCCTCTCCCCCTACCCACTCAAGAAGACAAATGCATGGACTTTACTTCTTCATTCGTATGGTGTCGAACTATTTTACTGGTGACCAGTTCTCAAGAAATGAGTCTTAACTGAAAATTTGGAAATTTGAGCTATGTCTCAAATCTTCAAGTTCTGTTCGTTATTTTGATACTTAAATCACTTTTCTATTCTAAAACAGGTGGATGTGGCGTGTTTTTGAATGTTGCATATATGGCGGAGGCCATTTGGAGAAAATCAGCTTTAAAGTTTTCACTGTGCATTGAGTAGTTTTTCCTTTAATCCCTAGCAACAGGAAGTTTAAATGTACCAGTCTTTACCAATATAGGCACAGGAACATATCAAACATTGGGGCACCTTAACTTTGGCTTCGAGATAGTACTCTTCGAGATGAGACTGACGCTCTACTTAAAAGAAATACACGGCTGGCAGTTAACTGAAAAATGTATAGTCGCTTCTTTTTCTCAATTCAAGCGCACTTACACATCAGATGCGGCAGATAAAGAAATCGGTCGGATAAGTTTTTCTTTTCTTTGTCCCCCCCTCCCCGTCCCCCTTCTTTCTCTCTCTCTCTCTCTCTCTCTCTCTCTCTCTCTCTCTCTCTCTCTCTTGAGTATTAAAGTTTTCGAGTTCGAGTTCGAGTTCCCTCTCTCATCCTGAAGTTGGAATGATGCGATGGATACTTCCTGCTCCAGTGAATAAAAAAGAAAAAATATATTAAAAAAAGTGCTGTATGTGCGTGACTATGGACTGTCTGTTCGGAGGAGGCAGTTACACTCTGTGGAATCGTCCTCCGTTTCGGTCCTCAAGCCTGGTTTATGCGCGAGCTACGGAATGATTAAAACCCGCTGAGCGTCTGTGATCGTTTCCCCGTGTGCCATTGCCTCAGATCTGTTAAGACGCCGATACACGAACAGTTGCGGTCGTATGATTGAAGAGGACCGTCCGAACCTGACATCGAGTAGATGGCGTGTCGGCACAGCCGTACGGGTGAAAAGCCTCGGAGCTTCGGTTTCAACTTGTACGTCCCAAATACAGCATGATAAACGATAATTATCGCAAGCGGGTAAACTGCATCCGCTAGCCAATAAGTGCCCGCCGTTTAGATTGAAGTAAAGGAAAGGCCAGAGGTCACACGGGGTGGTATTTCTCGAGTACCCCCCCCCCCCCCCCCCCCCTCCGACCCCCTCCGACCCCCTTTAAACCGTCAGTTTCGGCTGTGTCTTGTGGCAGCCAGTACGTTTAAGATGGCCGAAACTGCTCGTGTATGAGCGTCCTTACAGGGAGAGAAAAGGAAGACTAGGAAACA
>JABMCL010001716.1:470000-482500 GCA_018857735.1 Alviniconcha marisindica | reverse complement strand
TCGCCCTGATATAACCGCAATGGTTGACTGGGCGTAAAACACCAAGTTACCTACTTACTTACTCTATTTTCTGTTTAACAGAGCATTATTCCAGTACTGCACAGGTTCTGTAAGCCCACATACGCTTGGCTTGCACCGTCCCCAATTAGGCTCCTCACAAGGCCGTTCGGACAACACCCACCCACACAATGTAGTTCAACAATACGGACACCTCTGTTCAACAAAACAGACAACGCCGTGCAGTAGTGAACATCGTTTAACAACACGAACAACGCCGTTCAGCCACACAGACACTGCCGTTCAACCAGCCACACCAACAACGCTGTTCAACAACACAGTCAGCTCCATTCAACGGTCGACGCCGTTCAGAAAGACGGACAATGCCGTTCAGGAGCACAGTCAACTCCATTCAACGGTCAACATCGTTCAAAATGACGGTCAACGCCGTCCAGCAACACGGTCAACACCGTTTAACAACACGGTCGACGCCGTTCAACAACACAACCAACGCCGTTCAACGGTCAACACCGTTCAACAACACGGACAACGCCTTTCAACAGCACGGACAACGCCGTTCATCGGTCAACACCGTTCAACGGACAACACCGTCCAAAGGACAACACCGTTCAACGGACAACACCGTCCAAAGGACAACACCGTTCAAAGGACAACACCGTTCAGCAAGACGGTCGACGCCGTTCAACAGCACAACCAACGCCGTTCAACGGTCAACACCGCTCAACAACACGGACATCGCCTTTCAACAACACGATCAACGCCGTGCGTCGGTCAGCACCGTTCAACAACACGGTCAACGCCGTTCAACGGTCAACACCGTTCAACAACACGGTCAACGCCGTTTAACGGTCAACATCGTTCAACAACACAACCAACGCCGTTCAACGGTCAACACCGTTCAACAACACAGTCAACACCGTTCAACAACACGGTCAACGCCGTTCAACAACACGGTCAACGCCGTTCAACGGTCAACACCGTTCAACAACACGGTCAACGCTGTTCAACGGTCAACACCGTTCAACAACACGGTCAACGCCATTCAACAACACAGTCAACACCGTTCAACAACACGATCAACACCGTTCAACAACACGGTCAACGCCGTTCAACAACACGGTCAACACCGTTCAACAACACGATCAACACCGTTCAACAACACGGTCAACGCCGTTCAACGACACGGTCAACACCGTTCAACAACACGATCAACACCGTTCAACAACACGGTCAACGCCGTTCAACGGTCAACACCGTTCAACAACACGGTCAACGCCGTTCAACGGTCAACACCGTTCAACAACACGGTCAACGCCGTTCAACAGCACAGTTCAACAATACAATCAACACAGTTCAACTGTCAACGCCGTTCAACAACACAGCTGAACAACACGGTGAAAGCTAACGGAGACAGACTGTGATCAACACGAGACTGGCTGTCTGTTCTCCACGCAAACCTTTCCTGTTAATGCAGTCTTTGGGAACGTAACATTGTTTAGCTCATCTTCTGGCCAGTGGGATTCCTAAGGCTGCGTCGCTGTGACCCTAGCTCATTAATTTGGTTTTCATCAGCTAGAGTGATTAATTATTCTCTCTCTTCCGAGGTAGGAATCATTTCTGACAGCAGTCATTGCTTTCTCTTCCTTTCCTTTTTCTTCGTACTGTACTTCAAAGGTGAAACAGTACAAAATGTTCTGTATTCAGAATGTATGATGATATCAGTGATGTTCAGTGATGGCCTGCCTACTGTCTGACACCCTTCCCCCGACCCCGACCCCGCCCCCTCTCACTGTCCCATCCACGTCACTCCACCTCTGTCCCTTCTCTGTCAGCAATGAAAAGTTTCGAGTCTTTGATTAGAAATACTAGAAATCAATGTCAGACACGGCGGGTACACTGATTAGGTTGGTGTTTGACCTCGATACTCGCATCGCCAATCTATTTTTTGCGGGATAGGGAATATCGATCGCAATAAGACAGTTCTCAAAGGCCACTGCCACGAACCGGAAGAATCGATATTTTCAAGGAGCGGCCAGTCGATCTTTCGTTTGGTAAACAAATCATCATAGTGATCAAAAGACGTCCGTTGAAACGTGCGTTTGTCTGACAGGGAGAGAGAGAGAGAGAGAGAGAGAGAGAGAGAGAGAGAGAGAGAGAGAGAGAGATTGGTTGATTAAACTTTATTTCTCAACGTTAAAGATATTAGCACAAAGGCCGACTCACATATCTGCCGTTGCTACAGTACTACTAATAACTAAGACATTCATAGTGAAATATTATGAGAGAGAGAGAGAGAGAGAGAGAGAGAGAGAGAGAGAGAGAGAGAGAGAGAGAGAGAGAGATTAATACTGTTTAATTACAGATGCTTAAAATATCTACTCATTTTAATGCTGTGACAATAATATGTTGTGTGTTTGGTGTGTTTTTAGCTTTTGCTGCCGTATTTATCAGTCTGTATGTTTATTCAGTTTGTTACTGTGCACCATAAGACAAATTTCCTTGTAAACTTGTAATGGGACAATAAATATTCTGATTCTGATTCTGAAATTATATCGGAGAACCGGTTAATTATGTTTGTCTAACCGTTAGAAGACATTGGAATAAAAAATAATAATAAAAAAACAAAACAAAAAAACAACTTGATATCAAGGATTTTCTTTTAATATACTTTTGTTTTGTATTAATTTTGGAATCTAAGTTCCGTTAGTAAGGACTAGCGTGCCTGGGTGAACACAACGTGTCCTAGCTCTCTCGTTTTGCACGCACTGATTTAAATATCGGGCACGGATGTTGCGTGCTCACGTCCCTCAAGGAACAAGACCAGCGAGGCTGAGTACCATTAGACCGGCTGTGACACTTGATTGTGTTTTCTGCAGTCAAGTTTCGTTAAGCGTCACTGACGCAAGTATGGTCGTATGGTTCTAATATGGAAATAAGATTAACGGAGCAGTTCACGTTTCTGTTTGGATTTGTTTTACCTCTTCCGGTGTGTGTGTGTGTGGGTGGGTGGGTGGGTGGGTGGGTGCGTGCGTGCGTGTGATATGTTGTGTTTTATTACCAATTTATCAGCTATCGCTGCCTGCAGCTATGTGAGCTGTGTCAGATATGAATATGTAGATACTGAGTTATCGTGTGGTCTGATCGTGTGCTGTCGATGTCATGTACATTATTATATTTGATGGAACGGCTGCTATGCTTGATGAGGTCCAATGTAAACTTGGATTGCTGACTTTGTTAGGTGTGATGATTGCATGTTCTCTGTTTGCTTTAGTTTTTTTCGTTTTGTCGGTTTGCTTGGTGCGTGCGTGCGTGGTGTGTGTGTGTGTGTGGGGGGGGGGGGGGGGGGGGGTGTGTGTGTGTGTGTGTGTGTGTGTGTGTGTGTGTGTGTGTGTGTGTGTGTGTGCGGGTGTGTGTGCGTGCGTGCGTGCGTGTGTGTATGTGTGTGTGTGTGGCTGTGTGTGGGTGTGGGTGGCTGTGTGGGTGTGTGTGGGTGTGTTATCAGATGGTTCCATCGTAAAGCGCCTGGTGAAGTTTATAACTTAATATGCACCTAAAAGGATTTCATTATTAATATTATTTTCACAGCCACTCTCAGCGGCCACGTAAACAATGTGTTCGCACCTCTTTTGCAAAATGTCACTTCTTTGATCCTTCCACCGACAATAAAACACCGCCGATATGTGTTTTCTTTGAAACGGACATTTTACCCAACTGTCTCGGCCTTGCTACTTGTACTGCGCACTGAAGTCACGAGTAAAGTATAAAGCCGGTTTCTAACCGAAGTTGGCCAGTTCAGAGTGGAAACACACAAAGTTTTTGTTTTGTTTTTATAGAACGCTGGCTGTCATCTTCGTTTCAAATATTTACTATTTATGTGAGGCTATAAAAAAGAAAATGAACAAAAAAGGGATAAACAGCGGTCGACAGACGTCAAACACACAACAAAAGACACAACGCAGGCCAAAATCGTCCACGGTATCTGTCGCCTGGCGACGGAGTAAATATAAGCCACCCGTAATATCCTCCAAAGGTACATCATCTCTTGAAAGAGATAACGTACGTTGGTAGCGTTGGATTCTCAGCAGACGGGATCTACATTTCTGTGTCCGCAGTACCCATCTACCGGGCAGTCAGAACGCGCGCATTCACACACACACACACACACACACACACACACACTCACACACACACACACTGTACAGACTGATAGGGGTGATGGACAGTGTTGCTTAGCTGAAATATTCTGAGAAGAGAAATGTCCTGAGTTTGCTTTTGAAGGAAGAGTGGGTAGCCTGATGTCTTGGGGGAGATTGTTCCAGATGTGGGGGCCAAAGTGTGAAAAAGTGCCAAAGCCATGGGTTAAAACTGTGTGGGGACAATCTTCTGCCGTGATAAGCTCCCTACACAACAGCATCATCATCCAACCTCCAGAGATGGAAACAAATCCTCCGAAGACGGCGCGTAGCTACCCATGTGGCAGGGTAATAAAATGATCAAAAGACAAACGGTCACGCACGCAATCCCCTCGCCCTTTGGGATGCATTTGTGAATGCATGATTGCATGTACTGGATGATCCCCAGAGTGGTCAGATGGGGAACTCTGCAACAACAGCAACAAGCTCCTATAAATGTAGGTTTCTGCGTCAGACGAAATCGAACGTTGCAAAGGCTCTTGGAAACGTCCAAGCACAGCCCTCGCGAAATGGCAAGACTGCAGTTATAAATCTTACCGGGTGTGTGTGTGTGTGTGTGTGGGGGGGGGGGGGGGGGTGTGTGTGTGTGTGTGTGTGTGTGTGTGTGTGTGTGTGTGTGTGTGTGTGTGAGTATCCCAGCCTCCTAGGCTTCTGTCCGCAGCCCACTTTTATGTTTCAAACAGCTGTTATTTTAAGAATGTACTCAACCGCTTACTGATCCTTGAAGCCGGTTTTTGTTTATTTCATTTATTCATCGTGTCTTTCTTTTCTCTGCTACGATGGTGTGGGAACACAAATGCACACACTATCACACACACACACACACACACGCACGCACGCACGCGCGCGCACACGCACGACGCACACGCACACACACACACACACACACACACACACACACGATTATACACACGCACGCACACATGCACACGCTCACGCACACACACGATTATACACACTCACGCGCGCACGCGAACGGACGCACACACACACACACACACACACACACACACACACACACCACACACACACACACACACACACCTACGAGCACACAACCTTATTCATAAAACACTGTACGTTTATCACGCCTATGCTGACAAAGAAAATGAACACCCGTCATGCTTAGGCTTAGCACTAACGCCCGTAACTCAGAATGAAAGACGAATACCCCGATCGCAATCAACGCTAGTCCAGCAGCCTACCCATATCAACAGCAACAGCGTGGACCCGCCACTCAAGCAGCGTGGACAGCTGTGACCTGGATTAGTAACCCTACGGCCAGTTGGTCAGTATCAGAGACATTGCTGTAGTGGCCGGTATCTCTGGTCAGTATCGACCGCGACTCGACCAGCTCGGACAAGGACGAGGTCATTCATCTTGCTTTGTTGGCTTCTGGCGCCGAGAGGTTGCAGTCCACTAGCTGGCTAACCGCCCTCCTGGCTATTCGGGACAAGCTGAAGTGCTTCCCGTCTTGTTTCTTTTGGACTCCACCCAAACTCCAAGCAACAGTTTGCCACATCCTGCTTCCAACTTTCGAGGAAGGGTGCCGGAAAGCGAGGCTTAGGGCGAGTGTGGTGCCGGAAAGAAAGGCTTGGAGTGAGGGTGGTGCCGGAAAGCGAGGCTTGGAGTGTGGTGCCGGAAAGCGAGGTTTGTAACAATAACAATAACAATATACTTGATTAATCCCAGTAGGAAATTAAAGCTGTCGTTCGATCGCACAACGAAGAACATAACTCAATAATTCTAAATCATGAACCACACGCACATACGCACTCTTAGACATACGCCCCCTTTCTCTCAATCTGCATACACTAATACTTAGTTATAGCAAACCCAAAATAACCTGGAATAATGCTTTCTCTGAGTGAAACCAAAATGTAAAAAACTCTCAAATTAAATAAAAAATCATTAGGTTGACACATTTCCAACCTTCCGTTAGAAACAGACGTCTTGACGCATGCGCACACTCAGTTAATGACTGATATAATTTTCATTAAAAACTGACAGAGCCGAGAATAAAAACGAGGCTTTATAACGGTTTGTATTTGTTCTCGGAAGTAAAAATCTTCCACTCCTGTTGCTACACCTGCTATCAAAGTAGTGTCTCAATGGGTGCGTAGGGTCGTTTAATATTTGCATTAGTTTTCTGTACAGTCTCTTTTCGTGTAAAGTCTTAAAACTGTCCAGTGGCTTTCCACTCAAACCTGGCCATGACCTGCTTTTTTTACAATCTTTTCCAACCTCCCTCTATCTAATTTTGAAATATTTCCACCCCAACAGACAGAACCAACCATAATAATACTACGTATTACAGCATTATAAAAAGTTACTAGCGTATCTGAATTTACTCCAAATGATCTCAGCTTTCTCATGCAATACATTCTCGAGTTCACTTTTTTCAGCACAGAGTTGATGTTCTCTTTCCAGTTCAATTTACTATCAAAAACCACACATAAGTACTTATATGTATCTACTATCTCTACTGCTTCTCCTTTAATGTAGACTGGTTTGGAGCATCTTTGATTCTTCCTAAAATCAATGCACATCTCTTTCGTTTTGGAAACATTCAAATACAAGTAATTTTTATCACACCAATTCACAAAGTTTTCAATCTACTTGTGGTATATTGCATCTTCATCATTACTAATTTTTCCAACCAGTTCTGTATCATCTGCAAATTTTACTACAGGACATGACTCATCAGTGCTTCTACAGTCAGCTGTATACAGCGCAAACAAAAAGGGTGCTAAAACTTTACCTTGAGGTGTTTGTTCTAATAGCAGATGACAGTAATACATTTAGCCTTACATATCGAAGTCTACTTGTAAGATAGTCAAAGATCCATGAAATAACGGATGACGGTAGTTTCATGTTTAAAAGTTTTTGAACAGGTAAATGTGGCTGTATTGTGTTAAAGGCACTGGAAAAATCGAAGAACATAATTCTTACAATATTTCCTGTGTTTCTTTTTTTTTTTCTTTCTAAATGCGAGTATATATTTTCTAAACTGTATAAAACCGCATCATCAGTAAGGAGTACTTTTTCCTGTAAGCAATCGAGGTAATCTTTTACTAACTTTTCCAGTTTACAGAGGACCACGTGTTCACATACTTTCATCACAGCAGAGGTAAGCGCTACAGGGCGAAGATCATTCATGGACGATATGATATAGGCACAATGCAAGCAGTTTTCCAAGTAGTTGGAACAGTATTTGTGGAGAAACACGTATTTTTAGTCAGTGTGGTGCCGGAAAGCGAGGCTTGGAGTATGTGCCGGAAATCGAGGCTTGGAGTGTGCCGGAAAGCGAGGCTTGGAGTGAGTGTTATTCCGGAAAGCGAGGCATGGAGAGAGTGTTGTGCCGGAAAGCGAGACTTGCAGTGAGTGTGGTGCCAGAAAGTGAGGATTGGAGTGTGTGTCGGAAAGCGAGCAGTCAGTGTGTGCCGGAAAGCGAGGCTTGGAGTGGGTGCTCTGCCGGAAAGCGAGGCTTGGTACTCACTCCAAGCATCATGCCGGAAAATGATGCTTGGAGTGAGTATCGTGCCGGAAAGCGAGGTTTGGAGTGATTGTGGTGCCGAAAAGCGAGGCTTGGAGTGTGTGTCGGAAAGCGAGGCTTGGATTGAGTGCTGTGCTGGAAAGCGGGGCTTGGATGTGGTGCCGGAAAGCGAGGCTTCAGAGGAGTATGCGCCGGAATGCGAGGCTTGTAGTGAGTGTTGCGCCGGAAAGCGAGGCTTGTAGTGAGTGCTGCGCCGGAAAGCGAGGCTTGGAGTAAGTGCTGCGCCGGAAAGCGAGGCTTAGATGCGGTGCCGGAAAGCGAGGCTTGAAATGAGTATGTGCCGGAAAGCGAGGCTTGGAATGTGCTGCCTGAAAGCGAAGCTTGGAGTCTGAACTCCACACAAACTCCAAGCATCGGTTTAGGACATCCTTCCTCCAACCATTGCAATAACTTGTTACGCCATAGGTCTCCGAACCGGACAATTTTCAGCTGACTCTTTTTCGTTGGTGCTCAATGACAGCAAGTTTGCAGCAAACAACTCCTGGTTGTTTACGGCTGCACAAATAAAACCAAAATCGTTTGAATCGAGACGTAACTCTTTCTTGACCTGGGGCAGACGCACCTCGTGTTTACGTGCGTGCTTCGACGCATATGTTGCTTCCACTGTCTTGCTTCCAGACCTTTCGGATGGCCCAGGCACGGATATAAGAAGTTACGTGCCCCTTCAGTGGCGTAACCAATTATGGCAGAGTTTAGAGGAAGGGTTCCAGGAAGCGAGGCTTGGAGCATGAACTCCGCCTTGCCTTCCTCGGAGTGCAGCCACACAGAGTCCGTACAGACACGTGCTAACGAATCTATCAGCGAATGTTTTATCTGATGTCTGTTCACAGCAAGGTGACATTAGTACGTGCACCGAGAGCTGGCGAAAAGCCAGAGAAGAACCTGCAGGAAGTACTTTGCAGAACTTTCGTTTTCGAGCACCTGTTCACATCAGATATGTAATGCACATCCCGCAATCGCTTGAATAAAATCGATTCACGATCGCCATTTCCAAAATAGTTCGACACACGACAGACAGAGAGTTAGACAGGCCAGTGTTTCAAGACAGAAGACCAGGTCAACAGGCTAGGTGTAGTTCTCTACACAGTTAAAGGGCCTTGTCAAACAGGCTAGGTGTAGCTGTCTATTTCGAAATCGGAAGGCCAGTGAAACACTAACAGGCTAGGTGTGGCTCTCTACACAGTTAGACGGCCGGTGTTTCAAGACAGTTAGCCAGTGAAACAGGCTAGGTGTGGCTCTCTATACAGTTTAAAGGCCAATGGAACAGACTAAGTGTAGCTCCATACACAGTTAGAAGGCCAGTGAAACAGGCTAGGTGCAGGCAGCTCTCTACACAGAGGGCCAGGTAAACAAACATGTTATAACTCTCAACACAGTTAGAGGGCCAGGTAAAACAGGCTACGTGTGCAGCTCTCAACACAATTAGAAGACCAGGTAAAGAAGGCTATGAACGCCAGTACTAACTGTACGCTGGGTGCGTGAGTGGCCATCAATCAGCGTCGAACAGCAGGCGCAACGAGCAGCCGTATAACCGATGTGAGATGGCAGGGAATTGGCAGCTTTGGCAAGCCTTGCCCTCCTGCGGTCACCTGTACCTTATTTATGAGCTCAGACCACAGTCGTCAACAAGCAGGCAGTGGCGTAGCGGGCAAGACGTTGTCGCCTGCCATACGAGAAAACATACAATCCAACCAAAAAGTAGGCTACATCATCTCTTACAAGAGAGAAGCTTTCACAGAGCTGGGTGTTTTGAGACAGTTAGAAGGCTAGTGAAACGGACAAGGTGTGGCCTTCTACAGTTTGAAGGCCAGTGGAACAGACAAGGTGTGACTCTCTACACAGTTTGAAGGCCAGTGGAACAAGCTAGGTGTGGCTCTCTGCACAGTTTGAAGGCCAGTGGAACAGGCTAGGTGTGGCTCTCTGCACAGTTTGAAGGCCAGTGGAACAAGCTAGGTGTGGCTCTCTGCACAGTTTGAAGGCCAATGGAACAGGCTAGGTGTGGCTCTCTGCACAGTTTGAAGGCCAGTGGAACAGGCTAGGTGTGGCTCTCTGCACAGTTTGAAGGCCAGTGGAACAGGCTAGGTGTGGCTCTCTGCACAGTTTGAAGGCCAGTGGAACAAGCTAGGTGTGGCTCTCTGCACAGACCCTTCAACCTGGGCGCTCCGTCACAGCCCTTCCCTCTCTGCCGTCAAAACCAGCCTTAAAAACGTACATCTCCAAACACTGTTTTCACCTGTAATAGCGTTTCTGCTGCACAGATCTCTCTCTCTCTCTCTCTCTCTCTCTCTCTCTCTCTCTCTCTCTCTCTCTCTCTCTCTCTCTCTCTCTTCTAGCCCTGCCTATGTGTGTGTGTGTGTGTGTGTGTGTGTGTGTGTGTGTGTGTGTGTGTGTGTGTGTGTGCTCGATCATGTAAGTGCGTATATTTTACAATGTTTTGCACGGAAATATTTATAAATTTTTGTATGTTTTGTTTGTTTATATACCATTGATTTGTGTGTGGGTATTTCGCGTCGCATGTTTTTTTCCTTAAACAGTAAATCGCTTTGACTCCGAAAACGCTCCCTATTACTATGATTATGAAGGGTATAAAACACAGACGAGGATGAAACCGAATGGCTGGATTCAAATGTATGTGCTTGCCAGGCGATAATTACCTTGTTATAGGTGTGACGTCAGTCCGCCTCATTACCTTTCTCTTCTCTTCTTTTTTTGAGAAGAAGGAAAAGGATTGGGTTATTAACGCCCAGTCAACCAGGACGTTTATGTCAGGTTGATTGAGAAGGAAGAGAAGATGAAAAAGAATCAAACAGAAACAAACTGAGTAGCTAACGGGTTTTGCATTCATCGTAATGACAGTGCAGACACGAAAGAAGCTATGGTATAAATGAGGTCAGTAACAATGGAGTGGGATGGGGCTGCTTTACTTGCCACAATGGCACCGCGTTCCCAGTCTATTTCTGGAACCATTGCACAGCACCAAGCGTCATTCAACGCCACTCTTAACGTCACAAATATACAGAATCAACAAACAAGGAAGTTAAACAGCGCTCGAAGGACGTCACACAAGCACAGCAACAAAGACCCGAGTCGCCTACGGTAACTCTCACCTGGCATGAACACTTCTGGTGGAGTTTATGTACCTTGTATTCACTCGCATGCCAGGTGGGAGTTACCCTGAGTGACTAAGGTCTTTGTTGTTGTGTTTGTGTGACGTCTTCCCAGCGGTGATTAACTCCCTTGTGTATGGATTCTGCACGAGCGCTATAGGACTCATTCTGTTTCAGACTGTGTCAAAAATGAACGACGGCAAAAATATCAGTCCGTGTTTCTGTGTCGCGTGAACAGTGTCCGTGGAAAAGAATGTGTACTAACTGTGCAGTTTCTTTTTAAGATTCTCCCGAAGACGTCATGAAGAATCGACTTCCAAATGCGCGGACGGGTCGCTCCGGATTTGGAGAGGAGCGACGGCTAATCCATGCTTTTGACAGAGACGGTCTTGTGACATCAGTAGAACGTGAAATATTATTTACACGTCATGCCAGCTGAGGAACTATTTTCAATTTTATTACAGAAAATTGAACCTTTTGCTGAAAATGGCGTTTAAAAAATGTTTTGCTGTTGAGCAATCAGTTGCTGCTAAAGATGAGGCTTTCTACTAGTTTTGCCATCGAACGTGAATCTTGTTTTAGAACGCTAGCAATCATTCTTGTTTCAGATTTTTGCCATCGAACAATCAGTTGCTGGCAATGTCTGTTTAACTAGTTTAATTTTGTTTGTTTGTTTGTGTTTTTGTTGTTGTTGTTTTTGTTACTAGCGTTGCTACTGAATTGCTTGTGAAGGCGGGGCTTTTTACTTCTTCCTTTTTCTGTCCAACAATCAATTACTTGCCAAGGCAGTTTTTCTCTTGAGCAATTACATGCGGCTATAGCTGGCCTTTTTACTAGTTTTACGACTGAACAGTCAATTGCTGCTAAAGGAAGTGGATTTCTATTAGTTTGCCACTGAGCAAAATCGATTAATCGTGCAATTAGGCAAGGCCTTTATTACTAGTGTAGTTATTGAGCAATCGTTTGCTGCTGAAGGGATGCCTGTTTACTAGTTTAGCTATTGAACATTCAGTTGTGGCAAAGGAAAGCTCGCTTACTAGTTTAGCTATTGAACAATCAGGTGTGGTAGAGGATGGGCTGTTTACTAGTTTAGCTCTTGAACAATCATTTGTGGTAAAGGAATGCCTATTTACTGGTTTAGCTATTCATCACTCAGGTGCGGTAAAGGTATGCCTGTTTACTAACTAGTTTAGCTATTGGACAATCAGTTGTGGTAAAGGAAGGGCTGTTTACTAGTTTAGCTATTCAACAATCAGGTGTGGTAAAGGAAGGACTTTTAATTCGTCTTGCTCTTGAGCAATCAATAATTCCAACCTAGAGCCTCAGACATTTTACTAATTTCGTTTCTTGGATAAACAGCTGTTGGTCAAGGCTTCTCTCTCTCTCTCTCTCTCTCTCTCTCTCTCTCTCTCTCTCTCTCTCTCTCTCTCTCTCTCTCTCTCTCTCTCTCTCTCCACTGGTTGTGTTCTTGAACAATCAGTTTATGTCCCAGCAACTGACGTCTGCCCTGGGTCTTCTTCTTCAGCTTCTTCTTCTTCTTCTCTCTCTCTCTCAGTTTTTCAAACTCTGAAGAAATGTGCCTCCGAGGAGAAAAAAACAGGAAACTGATCAAGATAAAGCACCTTC
>JABMCL010001716.1:462500-467500 GCA_018857735.1 Alviniconcha marisindica | reverse complement strand
AACAAGTATTTACATTATTAAAAGGAAAACCATTCCATGAAACCCGTGTTTACATTCGAGCCTGCTGAACTTTAAGACAAACTGATGGGTATATAAACACAGCTTCTCAGTAAAACAGTGTTCATACTCGAGCGTACATACTTCCACACAAACTGATTGGAAAACAAGTCCAACAAAACAATGTTTGCACCTGGGGCGAAACGGGACGGCCTTAGTCTAGTCATTTGTGGAGAGAGTGCAGGCCGGAAATACCCGTCACTTCTGCTGTGTCCTATTTCCTGTCGTCACTAGCTGTTTATATCCAACACTTTTTAAAAGCATTTCTGCCGACTCGACGAATGTGAACAGCTGGTGTTCCAGTGGTGTAACCAAATGCCTTTGAAATTTTAGTTTTCATTGAATTTTTTAAAATTTGTTTTATTCAGTTTATATGTATGGAACATCATATCCACTCAGTCACATATTCACATTATAATTCCAATAATAAAGGCGGAAGCAAATAATTATGTACCCTTAGCAGATGCAGAAGAAATGATATGAAGAAGAGGATGAAGAAGAAGAAGAAGAAGAAGAGAGAAGAGAGAGAGAGAGAGAGAGAGAGAGAGAGAGAGAGAGAGAGAGAGAGAGAGAATCTTTTATTAATGAGGGTAATGGAATAAGTATAATACATTTTTACATCCAGCCCTCGGCCGAGAGAGAGAGAGAGAGAGAGAGAGAGAGAGAGAGAGAGAGAGAGAGAGAGAGAGACAGAGACAGAGACAGAGACAGAGACAGAGACAGAGAGACAGACAGACAGACAGACAGACAGGCAGAGAGACAGAGAGACAGAGAAACTGACAGACAGAGAAACTGACAGACAGACAGAGAGACAGAGACAGAGAGGAGAGACAGAGACAGAGAGACAGAGACGGAGAGAGAATACCTTTCCAGCTATTGGAGGAGGCACTATGATACTAAAGGGTATCGAATTTCAGGGTTGGAGTGCTTTTTATGACGTATCTGAGCAGTGCAGCTTGGCGAACGGGCCAGCAGACACGCCGAGCGAGCGTACACAATCAGTGGCTGTGTGCAGTTTTAAACACTTCAGAATAAACAGCCGGGACACAAAATGTGTGCACATACACGGGTACACGTACTCCCTTTTCCATAGACTCTCAACAACACCCTGGCCCTCCACCGCCCTGCCCCCCTCCACACGCACACACATACACATGCACATGAACACACACACACACACGCACACACACACACACACACACACACACACACACACACGACACACACACACACACACACACACACACACACACACACACACACACACACACGCACGCACGCACGCACGCTCACACACACACACATACACGCACAAACGTGGATCATGTATATGCGTGCTTTGAACCAACCACAACACACCACCAACGTCATTACCGACGGTTAAACCACCGCCACCATCAACACCAACATCAGTCAAAAGAAACTACAAAAACCATGCAGTAACGTCACAACATGATGTGTGTTATAACGTCACAACACACATCACGACGACCACGATCAACATCACCATCAAAACCACACTACCATCACCACCACCACCAGGTCCACCAGACAGCAACACAGCCGCCCCAAAAAAACAAATGCAATGCACGGAATACATTACCCATAGCTTCTGTGATGTGTACGTGGTTGCGCAAATGTGGAACTGGAAAAGGTACTTACCTGAAAAGAGAAAAGAAACAACGTAAGCTTAAGCCTAAGCAGCACACGCACACACACACACACACACACACACACACACACACACACACACACACACACACACACACACACACACACACACACACACACACACACACACACACACACACGTGCATCACAGGCAACATGCACGTATGCACGCTTTAGCCTAAGCAGAAACAGACACACGCACACGAACACACACACACACACACACACACACACACACACACACACACACACACACACACACACCACACAACACACACGCACGCACGCACGCTACGCACTGCACGCAGCACATGCATCACAGCAACACACACACGCAGTACAGCACACACACACACACACACACACACACACACACACACACACACACACACACACACACACACACACACACACACACAGATTATGCACGTTTTCCGCCCAGATAATTGTTTGCTTCAAAACAAAGAGAAATGTTTGGGATGATACCTTTCAAGACCGAGAGGAAAAGGCAAAGAAGCAACAAAGCTCGAAGGCGGAGCATCTAGGGGAGGAGGAGGAGGGCACGGCTTATGGGGGGGGGGGGGGGGGGGGGGCGGAGGATTCCGTTGTCCAAAGGAAAAGCAGATTAATTGAGCTAGTTTTTCTCGCAACTGATTGTCTTGCGACCCTACGCTGAACAAGATAGCGGTGCTGAATCCATTGTACCACGGCAATGCAGGCCGAGGAGTCGCAAATTAAATTAACTGTAATGGGATCTCAATAATTGATGAGGATGCTGCTGGTGGTGCAGTTTACACTCACTTGGTGTGTTGTTCCTGAACGTACGTAGGGAGACGGAGCAACTGAGGCTCATTTCAAATGGACGATATCCCCCCTCTCTCTCTCTGTTTTTTGTTTGTTTGTTTGTTTGTTTTGGGTGAAGGGTTAATGATGGTCGTAAAGAACATAGAAGAGAACCAAGTATAATCAGTATTAAACATGAAAGAGAGAATGAAAGAAAGCGAGAGAAAAAATAGACACGGAGGAACGCTAAGACAGGTGGTCAGAATAACACACAGAAAGGAAGAGAGACGAAATAGATCTGGAACTGGAAAAAATAAGAAGAATTTATAGAGCGCTTTCAAATACTCAAAGCGCGTTACAACATAAGTAAAGAAAAGCATGCAACGCGCAAGTACCAGCAACGAAATAGATTTGGATCTGGCAAAAAAGAAGAATTATAGGCGCTTTCAGCATACCTCCAAACGCAAAGTTTACAACATAAGTAAAAAAAGCCATCCCACACAGCGCACCAGTACACACACACCATACACACACAATAATTTGAGTCTGTCCAGTCAAACAAGCACACCACACACACACAACACACACAACACACAAACACACACACACAACATATAACAACATACACACAACACATCCTTGACAATCATACACAACACACCACGACAGAAACACCTTCACACCCATTCCAAACGGTCCAGAAAACCCCTTTTCATATCAACCATCCACAGAAACACGTCCTTCTTCACATCTCCTTCCAGCATGTCCTAGACAACCTTCATATCAACCATCCACAGAAACACGTCCTTTCATCAGGCCGCATCCAAGGGCCACGCCTCGTACAGTCCAACACTCACAAGAACAAATCCCATTGCTCGTTCCAACGTTCCATGTGTTATATACGGCTCACACTCTACAGGAACAAACCTTCATTACTCGTCCAACGTTCCATTCTAACGTGCTCAACACTCTACAGGAACAAACCCTTCATTAGGTCCGTCCACGTTCTGTGTAAATATATTCGTGCTCAACACTCTACAGGAACAAAGTTCTTCATAGGCCTCGTTCCAACGTTCCATGTGTTATATTTTCGTGCTAAACCCATTCTACAGGAACAAACCCCCTTTTCTTAGGTCCCCTTTCCCAAAGCGTTCCATGTGTTCTATTTTCGTGCTAAACCCTTTCCCTACAGGAACAAAGCCCTTTTCTTACCCCCTTTCCCAAAGCGTTCCATGTGTTAATTTTTCGTGCTCAACACTCTACAGGAACAAAGTCCTTCATTAGGCCTCGTTCCAACGTTCCATGTGTTATATATTCGTGCTCAACATTCTACAGGAACAAAGCCCTTCATTAGGTCTCGTTCCAACGTTCCATGTGTTCTATGTTCGTGCTCAACACTCTACAGGGACAACGCGTTTACAGGAACGGCGCGTTTACATTAGGTCTGGGTCCAACGTTCTATGGTGTACCACAGGATGTACCTCTGGTGGAGTTTATCTACCTTGTATTCGCATGCATGCCTTGTGAGAGTTACCGCAGGCGACTCAGGTCTTTGTTGTTGTACTTGTGTGACGCATTTCGAGCGCTAATTAACTCCCTTGTGTGTTGATTCTGCGGGAGCGCTCTGGGCCTCGTTCTGTTTCAGATTTTCTTATCTCCAACGTTCCATGTTTTGTCTTTTTAAGATATATATGGACAATCTGCTCATGTCCGACACTTGATCCACAGGAGCAAATTAGTGCCCGCGTGAGGTCTTTCCGTCTCCAACGTCCCACCGGGACAACTTACTCCTGCAAGTCCGACGAGTGCTGGATGTCCGTTGTTATCGGGACAACGTCCTTTCATTACATTCATTATTCATGTCTAACATACCGTTTTATAGGGACGATGTCCTTTCATTACATTCATTATTTATGTCCAGCATACCGTTTTATAGGGACACTGTCCTTTCATTGCATTTATTCATGTCCAACACACCGTATTATAGGGGCAACGTCCTTTCATTTCAATTATTCATGTCAAACACACCGTGTTACAGGAACAACGTCCTTTCATTACTTTATTTTATTCATGTCCAGCAAACTGTATTATAGGGACAATGTCCTTTCATTACATTTATTCATGTCCAACACACCGTTTTATAGAGACAACGTCCTTTCCTTACATTTATTCATGTCCAACACACCGTTTTATAGAGACAACGTCCTTTTCTTACATTTATTCATGTCCAACGCACCGTTTTATAGGGACAACGTCCATTCATTACATTATTTTACACATGTCCAACAAACTGTATAACGTGTGTGCGCGCGTGCGAGCGAGCTTGCGTGCGTGCATGCTTGCGCGCGCGCGCGCGCGCGCGCGTGTGTGTGTGTGTGTTGTGTGTGTGTGTGTGTGTGTGTGTGTGTGTGTGTGTGTGTGTGTGTGTGTGTGTGTGTATGAAGCACGCAGAGTATTGTTTCGCACATTTTATTTTCCAAATCCCTAAA
>JABMCL010001716.1:450000-457500 GCA_018857735.1 Alviniconcha marisindica | reverse complement strand
TTCGCGACTATATATATATATATGTGTGTGTGTGTGTGTGTGTGTGTGTGTGTGTGTGTCTGTGTGTAGGTTTGTGTGCACGCGCGTTACTATATATATGTGTGTGTGTGTACGTGTGCGTCTGTGTGCGCACGCGTCTGTGTGTGTGTGTGTGTGTGTGTGTGTGTGTGTGTGTGTGTGTGTGTGCGCGCGCGCGCGCGCGCGCGTGTGTTTAATGTCACTGATTTTTAGGTGGGATTTAGGAGGTTAGTTGTTTTTGACGTTGTGTGGAATAGGTGATCGATGCTCACGCCGATCGCACAGTTTAGCAGTGAGGCCTGCAGAGAGCGATCTGTCGTGTCGAAAACACACGAAACAGGTGAAAGGACAGAGCATGAGGCGTTGTCCCTGGCTGTCAGACAACAACAACAACAACAAAACGACGCTGAAACTGAACTGCCATTCCTACCTGTTAGAAACTGTTCAACGGGGAGGGGGAAATATATTCTAATGTTAGTGACAGCTACAATTTTCAAAGCTCGACGGGGACCCTTTAAAAGGTCCACCTCTGACAGATTTGGAAACTGTCACAGGACACATGGCGTCATCGATTCGCATGACTCACTTTACGGTATAATAGCCACTGGAGATCACGTGACTGTGCGTGTTGATCTCACGGATTCTCGGGGTCCGCAGGGGAGGTCACCTGATCGGCTGTGGATGACGTCTGGACATAAATCAACTGTTGTTGACGTACCTGATCTAAAAAATAAAAAATAAAAACCGCAGAGCTATCTTGCGTCATTTCCGGTCCTACGCGAAGGGGAGAAAAAAAAACGAGTGTTCGGCTTGTCAAAGCCCAGAGCGTACCGTGTCATTGTGCTTAGATTTCTGAACAAAATGAAAGCACGACTGGTTCAGTCGGGAGCAAATAATGCATGAGTAAAATTAATACGTGATAACATAGAGAGACAGACAGACAGGCAGACAGGCAGGCAGGCTGACAGACAGACAGAGCATGAGTCAGAGACAGAGACAAAGACAGACAGAGACAGACAGACAGAGAGACAATGACTGAGAGACAGAGACAGAGGGAGACAGAGAGAGACAGAGAAAGACAGAGACAGCTAGAGCTCTGCAAATCAAGTAAACAATTCTATGTCTTCCAATTCCGTCACATAAAACGTTGTTTTTCGTTTTTGTTGTTGTTGTTGATGATCGCCCTGATATAACCGTAATGGTTGACTGGGCGTAAAACAGAAAATTACTTACTTACTTCTTGCTGTTGTTGTTTATAATAAAAGGTTTAAAATAAAAACTATTTGTATTCGTATTTCTACATTGTCTCAAGAAGCCTTCAGACTGGACAAAGGTGTTCCAGAAACAGTCTGGCAGCTCTGGGGGGAGGCTGCTGGTTGTATCCCCGCATTCTCGTTCACATCAGGCACGTTCCAAGCGTTCAGGACAATCACTCCTGATGTCTATACAACGTCTCCGAACTACTGACCGAAAATTCGGACACTTCTCTCGGTGCCATCTCCCAAAATAGTGAGGCCCGATACTGCTTCCCTTGAAGGCGTCGTGTGGACCTCGGATGACCACCTGGACGGAAGAGGTTCCTTGAAAGGTCACGTGCACCTTCGATCGCTGCTGTTCGCACGTGCAAACCGTGGGTGCTGCTATGGACACAGACAGTGTGGTCGACGAAAACGAGCAGAATGAGGCAATTGCTTGCCCGTGGCTGGAACCTGGTCCATGCAGAAGTGATGAGGTGCTTGGTGAAGATCGGGGTCCGTTGGCTTCGTCTGCACGTTGCAGAAGCGGTAGCCCAAACTCCACGCACCGGTTTACGACATTCTTCCTCCATCCACTGTCATAACTAATTACGGCATACGTCTCGAAAAACTGTCAGCTAACGGGCAGTTTTTCTTTGGTGCTCAAATGGCAGTATGTTTGTAACATGCAACTCAGATTCTATCAAGTATTTCTTTCATAACTGCCCACGTTGCTTACGCCAGCAAAAATAAAACCAAACTCGTTTCAATCGAGACATTTTATTTTTATTGTTTTTACCCGAGGCGGACGCGCCTCGTGTTTACGTGCGGCGGACGCGCCTCGTGTTTACGTGCGTGTTTGGACGCTATGCTGCTTCCACAGTTTTGTTAGTATCCAAAGTTTTTGGAGGGCGCCAACCATTGACCTATATAGGTCCATGGCGCCAACAGCATCGGTGGCTGGACAGCTACGCAGAAATAAAGACTGCCCGGTCAGAGGCGTAACCAGTTTCTGCTCATCGACCCAGCAAGCATTTATTGCTGATGATGATGATGAAGTGATGCTTAATGTCCTCAGATGTCAGTTGACATATTAGGGACAAGTTGTGACCAATGCCGAAGCACGGTTCAGCCCAGGATGGGCACCTCGACTCTCACGCAGCTCCTGAACTATGTGTTTCTGCTCATCGACCCAGCAAGCATTTATTGCACCACGCGTCATCCAGACGGTCGTGTCAGTGGACGCTGATCCAAAGGGAATGGCCAGTAGGGCGTCATCAAGTGTCGGCCCGTTTGTCTCGTACATCTGCACACTGGGTCTGTACACACTCGTTCTTTCAGCAAACAGTCATCCGGCCCGCTCATCTCGTACATCTGCACACTGGGTCTGTACACACTCGTTCTTTCAGCAAACAGTCATCCGGAAATGCTCCAGTGCATTAGTTTAAAACATGATCGTTTATGACGCCTTTTGTTTGGTTTTTCTTCTCCCTCTTCTTTTCTTTCTTTTTCCTTGTCTTTCTTTTTTTTTTTCTTTTTTTTTTTTTCTTCTTCCCTCTCTCTTTTCTCTTTCAGTTCTTTCCTCCTCTTTACTGTTTGTCATTTCCTGCTCTAAATGTGTGCCTCTGGGGTATTCAAAAAGTGTAATTTCCGAAAAGAGTTTTATTTTTATTTTGATATATAATACAGTCTGAACATTTACTTGCGGACTAGGTCAACTGGAGGGATAAGGTGAGGGTACGGCACACATGCAACATACCTCCCAGCCCCCACCACCACCACCACCACACAATCAGTAACACAACACCGGGATAGAAACAAACTGATGACGTCTAATCTTCAGAAAAATGAAACCACATTGATTGGGGAAATGAAATAAAAAGAAAATCTAAAAGAAGAAGATAAAATTAGACACTTTGCAATTAGCTTGCACCCCCCCCCCCCCCCCCAAAAAAAAACACACAACAACACCCAAACAACAACAAAAACAACAAAATTCCTCCAAATGAAAGCCGAGTAGATCAAATTTCGTTCGTATCTTCGTTTGTCAGTTGTTCTTTTTTGTTTTTGTTTGTTTGTTTTGTTTTGTTTTTGTTTTTCAGTTATGTGACATATTACTGCGTATTTATTGAGATAAAGGAAAAACACTTTTAAACAAATTCTCTGAGACGGGTGCACGGAAGCAACTTTTTCCCTTACTGAAGGAGAGAGTGAACAAATGCTGGTGCAGCTGACAAAATAGAACAGATCTTGGGAAATGTTCTCACCTATGCGACGAAACACAACGAACAATGAATTTCTGTTGAAAGCGCTTGTGTTACTGTTCCTTGTGTTTCGTCGCATAGGGAGCACATTTCCCTAGATCTGTTGTTACTGAAGGAGTCTTCGTTTGTTAGTGTATTATCAGTCCCTCTTTTTCTTCTTTTTGTTGTTGTTGATCTTTTTGATCTTTTGATCGTGTTTTGATCTTTTGATCGTGTTTTGATCGTGTTTTGATCTTTTGATCGTGTTTTGATCTTGTTTCAGGACGCTGAGAGTCAGCTTGGTTTCAGATTTCCTTTGACTTTCCAATGGCGACTTTCAGAATGGATTTAGTATTTGAAGAAAAGTCGGTCAGTTACTGACAGAAGAAGAGGAGGAGGAGCAAGAGAAGAAGAAGAAGAAGAAGAAAAGAAAAGAAAGAAACACACACACACACACACAACACACACACACACACACACACACACACACACACACACACACACACACACACACACACACCAACACACCACACCACACACACACACACACACACACACACACACACACACACACACACACACACACACACACACACATACACAAGATGAAAAATAAAAATAAAAAGAAGAAGAAGGATGGAAGAAAGAAAGAAAGAAAGAAAGACAATACCCCAAAGAAATTAACTCAAACAGAAGAACAAGTTAAGAACAGTAAGTAAGTAACTTGGTGTTGTACACCCAGTCAACCATTACGGTTATATCAGGGCGAAAGCTAAGAACAAACAGTAGTACAAACAAAAAAGGAACAACAACAACAACAACACACAAGGGAGTTAATTAGCACTCGAAATACGTAGCAGAAGTACAATAACAAAGACCTGAGTCGCCTACGGTAACTCTCACCTGGCATGCGTGTAAATACAAGGTACATAAACTCCATCAGAGGTGCATCCTCAAAACAACAATAACAAAAGAAAGAAAGAAAGAAAGGAAAAAGAAAAGAAGGAAGGAAGGAAGGTAAAAAGAAAGAAAGAAAGAAAGAAAGAAAACAGCGAAGGGTAGGTTTGGGGAGTGGGGGACCGGACTGCACTGTGGGAAGGAATCTGACCCCGCCCCCCACCTCCCCCCCCCCCCACCTCCCCCCCCCCCCACCTCCCCCCCCCCCCCCCGCCCCCCCATCCCCCCACAGAAAAAGTATCGAAGAGGATGAAGACGACCACATGTCAAAGACAGTCGCAGTAGATTGTCTTCCGTCTCGGCGAGAGGAATTTGGTCTGGAAATGGCGCCGACCTGGTTTCACTCCAGTCTGATTACTTCATATTACTGGACGGCTTCCTGCAACCCCGTGGCAGACGACAGTTCAGTGACGTCATAGCGCACTTCCGGAAAGCTATGAATGACAGGAATGGGGAGACGGCAGATCACGAGGGAAGTGCCTTTATTTGTATACGCTGCAAAGGGGTCGGAAAACTCCTTTTATTTTTATTAAGAAAGTCCCAGCACAATCATGCTCGTCGTCTCGATCACCATGCAAGTCAGCAATAACCGTCGTTTTCCTTCCCATAGGACCCGAAATGTCGCAGGATAGCTTGAGTTTTTGTTTTTGTTTTGTTTCATTGTGCGTGCGTTCGTGCGTGCGTGCGTGTGTGCGTGAGTGAGTGTGCGTGCGTGCGTGCGTGCGTGCGTGCGTGCGTGCGTGCGTGTGTGTGTGTGTGTGTGGTATGTGTGTGTGTGTGTGTGTGTGTGGGTGTGTGTGTGTGTGTGTGTGTGTGTGTGTGTGTGTGTGTGGTGTGAGTGTGTGCGTGCGTGCGTGCGTGCGTGCGTGCGTGCGTGCGTGCGCGTGCGTGCGTGTGCGTGTGCGTGCGTGCGTGCGTGCGTGCGTGTGTGTGTGTGTGTGTGAGTGAGTGAGTGACTGAGTGACTGAGTGAGTGAGTGAGTGAGTGACTGAGTGAGTGAGGTAGAATGACGGACAGAGACAGGGAGCTGGTACCAGGTAACTGGAGCCTGATAAGAGTAAGAGAGCTGACCACTGGACTTTGTTCGGAAGGAGGGTATTCTGAACAACTCGGGTGTCTGCAGAAGTACGGAGCTGCCGGGAAGGAGTGTAAAGGTGGTATGGATAAGACTGTAGAATCAATGGCCAAGAGAGTTTTAAGTGGGTTGGCCCAGTCTATATTTCGAGGTTTAAAACAGCCCAGGCCGATCCGTATGTATCAAATAAATCAATCCAATCTCCTCTAAAGTCTTTTTTTCTTTTTTTTAATATGATGTTGATGACGATGAGATGAAATCAAAAGGGGAGACGGTACGCCTGAATTTTCCCTAACAACTAGTCCTTGTTAATTTTCCCACTGACGGCCTTCGTCGGGGACTATAGGCTTACGCGGGGATATCTGCAAAATTCCAACAAAACAAAAACTGGAACATTTACCAAACAAATACCTACGGAATGCTGAGTGTAGGTACTGAAAAACAAAACAAAAATGGATTTCGGGTACAAAACAGAATGTAACGGGAATATTTTGAGGAAAACCCCCCAAAACAAAACAAAAACAAACAATAATATGTGTATTTGGCTGTGGACAGTTTATATACCCGGGCCGCATAATTATACATGCAGCACGACACATACTTAGGCCTGGAACACCGAGCCGCTTTGGGAGCCTATGACTGGTTAAGGCCGTTTACTACACGTCTGCAGCCCCGTGTAAACCAAAACAGCCCTGGCGGCAAAACTATCATTCTGCCCCACCTACTCCATCACTAGACTTGTTGCAAAGGATTGTGTGTTGGTGTTTGTGTGTGTTTGGGGGGGGGGGGAAAGAACATGCTTCGTGAACCCTCCCCCCTCCCCCCCCTCCCCCCCCTGCCCCCCCCCCCACCCTCATTACATGTCAGTTGCGATCAGGCGGCCACAGAGCTCGAAATGTAATAGTTTACGACCGCTAACTTGTAAAGTGTTAAGTGTCCCCACACGGCGTCTCCATTTCTGCCGCCTGTGTTCTCTCTAATTGCCCGGGACTTCGTCGATCTGCACGGGGGTGGGGTGGGGCGGGGAGGGGAGTGGATAGGGCAGCCCGGTGCCTGGAGACTTGATGGAGCGGGCTGTCGTCAGGGGCCGGACCTGATCTGTCCAGGTTTGGCCCAGCCACGTCTTCCTTCCCGGGACCTGATGGAGCGAGCTTCCTTCACGGGCGCGCTCACCCGCAGGCTTCTTCACTGGGGCGGGGGGGGGGGGGGGGGCACCACGCAGAGTCTTCCTTCACTTGGGGCGCGCTGCACCACGCAGAGTGTTCCTTCACTTGGGGCGGCTGCCCACGCGGTCTCCTTACTTGGGGCGGCTGGCACCTCTTCTTCTTGTGGGGCGTGAAGGGCGGAGGGGATTGTGTGTGGTGTGTGTGTGGTGCGTGCGTGTGTGTAGGTGTGTGTGGTGGTGTGGTGTGCGTGTGTGTGTGTTGTGTGTGTGTGTGTGTGTGTGTGTGTTGTGTGTGTGGTGTGTGTGTGTGTGGGTGTGTGTTGTGTGTGCGTGTGTGGTGTGTGGTGGTGTGTGGGGGGGTGGGGCGGAGGGGGTTAGTGTGTGTGTGTGGTGTGGGGGGGGGGGGGGGGTGTGGGGGGGGGGGGGTAGTGGATGTTGAAGGTAGTCATTGAATAAAATGAATCACCTCACATTGGAGAGCGCGACAACGCGCATTCTCTGTCTCTGCTTCTGTTTCTATCTCTGTCTGTCTGTTTCTGTCTCTGTGTCTCACTGTCTCTGTCTCTCTGACCCTGTCTCTCTATCTCTGTCTGTCTGTCTGTCTGTCTGTCTGTCTCTATCTCTGTCTGTCTGTCTGTCTGTCTCTCTCTCTCTCTCTCTCTCTCTCTCTCTCTCTCTCTCTCTCTCTCTCTCTCTCTCTCTCATACACGGGCGCATGCACACCCTCTGACCCGCCGCCAACTCTTCCCCACCCCACCCTCACACACACACACACACACACACACACACATACACACGCAGACCATA
>JABMCL010001716.1:437500-447500 GCA_018857735.1 Alviniconcha marisindica | reverse complement strand
TGTTTATGAAACAAGCGAAAAAGTGTATCTCTCTCTCTCTCTCTCTCTCTCTCTCTCTCTCTCTCTCTCTCTCTCTCTCTCTCTAATCAATAATTATGTTAACATGCGCTAGATCATTCTGTTAGTTATTTGCCTTTTACCCCCTCCACCCCACCCCGACCCCCCACCGCCACAGCCGTTTTGTTGTTGCTGTGCTGTTTTTTGGTTTGTTTGTTTGTTTTTTGCTGCCTTTAACTGTAGACAGTAACTTGAAACTCCGTCTTGCCATCTGAAATATGTAACATGCTGTCTTTTCATTTATAGGTAACACTTAAATAAGCATACTGTTTTGTGTTCCTGTACCTGTTGTTTGTCGAGTTTATGATTACGATGTACGAATAAACTTTGAACCAATTGTGAATGCTTAGGTGATGTTGGTTATCCACACAGCGTTTGTCGGCATGAAAGTAATGTTTACATATCAATAAAAACTCGATAGTATCCAGTGATCAATTCCTGGAGCTGTTTGTTGAGAGAGAGAGAGAGAGAGAGAGAGAGAGAGAGAGAGAGAGAGAGAGAGAGAGAGAGAGAGAGAGAGAGAGAGAGAGAGAGAGAGAGAGAGAGAGAGAGAGAGAGAGAACTCGAACTCGAAAACTTTATTTTACAAGGATTGTAGTTTAGGTTCAGTCAAAAACCTGTCTAACAACTAGTCCTTGCTAAGCTACTGATACATAGATATCAAATTACAGGCATTACTTATATACATAATATATATATACAAAATTATATACGAGAGAGAGAGAGAGAGAGAGAGAGAGAGAGAGAGAGAGAGAGAGAGAGAGAGAGAGAGAGAACTCGAACTCGAACTCGAAAACTTTAGTTTACAAGGATCGTAGGGCTTGGTTCAGTCAAACCCTAACAACTAGTCCTTGCTAATAAGCTACGAATGAGTAAAATATATTACAAGGCATCATTCGCATGTACATACGAAACATGAGTGAGTAAGTGAAATTGTATACATGAAAGGGAGAGACAGACAGACAGACAGACAGACACAGAAAGACAGACACAGAGAGCCAGAGTATTGGTAGTGATTAGTTTAACTTGAAACGAACTTAATCAAAGTGATGGACATGATTTCAAAGAAAGTATGGGCACTTAAAGGTTGAGACAGCTCTTCCACGCCCCCCCCCCCCCTCCAATCCCCCCCCCCACCACACCACCACCACCACCATCCCCTTTACCATCAATTTTCGACGCTCAGTAACATGGATCAATGTAAAAGAATGTTCATCTCTATTTCATGGGAGCAGTGAGAAAGTCTGCATCTGCGTATCTAATGCCTTAAACTACTTAGAGCCCCTCGACTCCAAAACAAGATCAGCATCAAAGAGAGTAGAGGGAAGATTTGATTAAAGGCGGATTCCTTCATTCGCTGGTGCACTTGTGGCTGATGTAGACACTAAACCCTGGCCATATTCACAGCGTCCACCTTACTCTGCCCCGCATGTCTATCGCCAGGAGAAGAGCAGGGTGCTTAATGCTCATGGCTTTTCTCTTTTCTTTTTCTTTTTAAAGATGAGAGACGCGACTGTGGGTGTGGTGGTGGTGATGGTGGTGGTGGTGGTGGTGGTGGTGGTGGTGGTGGTGGTGTGTGTGTGTGTGTGTGTGTGTGTGTGTGTGTGTGTGTGTGTGTGTGTGTGTGTGTGATTGTGTGTGTGTGTGTGTGTGTGTGTGTGTGTGTGTGTGTGTGTGTGTGTGTGTGTGTGTGTGAGAGAGAGAGAGAGAGAGAGAAGGTGGAGTGTGGGGTGTGTGTGTGTGTGTGTGTGTGTGTGTGTGTGTGTGTGTGTGTGACTCGTAAATCAGGCGACTCCTCAAGCAAATGTTCCATTTATGAAATTAAAAAAGCATAACTTGACTCGAACTGAAGTCATTGCATCAGTCAAGATTATACACTCTGTCACAACACAGTCTGTCTGTCTGTCTGTCTGTCTGTCTGTCTGTCTGTCTGTCTGTCTGTCTGTCTGTCTGTCTGTCTGTCTGTCTCTCTCTCTCTCTCTCTCTCTCTCTCTCTCTCTCTCTCTCTCTCTCTCTCTCTCTCTCTCTCCCCCCTTGTCTCTATTTCTCTCATTCTCACTCTCTTTTCTGTCCTCATCCCCTTCCCCATCCCATCTTTCTCTCTCTTTCGCGCGCGCGTGCTGTCTCTCCCCTCGCTTTCTCCCTCTCTGTTTCTTATTTGTAGCTTAGCAAGGACTAGTTCTTACGGAGTCAGGTTTGATTCAACCTACACTACAATCATTGTAAAGTAAACTTTTCCAGTTCGAACTGGAGGTCTGCCGCTTTCCATACACTCTGCCACTACACTTCACTGCATACACTCTGTTATTACACTATCTCTGACGTGCATCACCTTAGCAAAACATTAGCAGGTTTCTCTTTGCGTCCCTCCGCTGCACGAGCTTCGCTACACAAGAGTCATAACGGTCAAGGACTGGTAGTCAGTATGCTGGGCTGTATCATTGGCGGGAGCTGCTACAGGTATTATTTTTGTCGCGACAAACGTTTTGTGTGTGTGTCGCGACAAACGTGTGTTTGTCATGACAAAACACGTCTTTTGTCGCGACAAAATTGTGTTTGTGCGACAAACGCGTGTTTGTCGCGATAAGCATACTTTTGCCGTGACAAAAAATATACTTTTGGCAGCTCCCGCCAATGACAGTATACTGGGCAAGTTTCTTCATTGTAAAACGGACTCCAGTGACGTTTCTCTGGTGCCACCTGTCCTCGCCATTGTCACGAGTTTGGCGTTAGTGACGTCTTAGCATTCGTACATAAGGCGTCGATGTTCTTACGGCACACACCCCACACAGTCTCACATCAGCAAATCAGTGAGGTTGCTATGACTACTACAGGAAGCACAACCGTAATTTATTTATTTTTAAATTAAAGAGAGAGTAGAGAGAGGAAAAAAGAAAAAGAAAGAAGAAACAAACAAAAACAGAAGAACAATAAAAATAAAAATAAACTTTAAAAAACTCAATATATAACCCAACGTAGGACTCAACTAACGAAGGGAGTTAACAAGGCTCGATTGACGTCACACATATAACAAGGGGGTGAACAACAGACCCAAATAGCCCACAAAGACTGATAGCCACGCACCTATCACCTGGCATAGCAAAGTAAAACTACATAAAAATCCAACTAGGTCACGTCGTCAGAACGACCACACGTGAGACTGTATAATGACCCAAGAATATTTTAAACTGCACGCTGGGAGTATTAAGTCAACCCACCTGGACAGCGAACTTAGTCACTCCTGCAATATTCTATTACTGGTTGCAGAAGGATTCAGACCAAAGGAAGGAAGAAAGGAAGCGCGCGCGCGCGCGCACGCACGCACGCCTGCACACATACATACACACACACACACACACACACACACACACACACACACACACACACACACACACACACACACACACACACAGAGTCTCCAAGCAACTAATTCTCAGGGCATTACATTTAATCTGGAAGAAATAAAAATAGGGTAAGATAAGAAGGGGAAAAACAAGTCACGAAAACGTAGGTAGAAAAACAACAAGATCTGTCGCCTTGCCTGACAAGGTAACCGGCGCTGTGTTCAAGGACACTGTAACCAAAGCGCTTTGATTACAGTGTCCTTGAACACAGCGCCGGTATCAACCCACCTGGCCTGGCTGTCAGTGAAAATATCCCACCTGGTCTGGTGCTGTCAGTGTCAGCCCACCTGGCCTGGCTGTCAGTGTAAATATCCCACCTGGTCTAGTGCCGTCAGTATCAACCCACCTGGCCTGGCTGTCAGTATAAGTATCCCACCTGGCCTAGCCGTCAGTATCAACCCACCTGGCGTGGCTGTCAGTATAAGTTCCCAGCTGGGGTGGCTGTCAGTATAAGTTCCCACCTGGCCAGGCTATCAGTAAACCCCACCTGGCCTGGCTGTCAGTATAAGATCGCACCTGGCCTAGTTGTCAGTATAAGATCACACCTGGTCTGGCTGTCAGTATCAGCCCACCTGGCCTGGCTGTCAGTATAAGATCCCACCTGATCTGGCTGTCAGTATCAGCCCACCTGGTTTGGCTGTCGGTATCAGCCCCCCTGGTATGACTGTCAGTATAAGATCACACCTGGCCTGGCTGTCAGTATAAGATCACACCTGGTCTGGCTGTCAGTATAAGATCACACCTGGCCTGGCTGTCAGTATAAGTTCCCAGCTGGCGTGGCTGTCAGTATAAGTTCCCACCTGGCCAGGCTATCAGTAAACCCCACCTGGCCTGGCTGTCAGTATAAGATCGCACCTGGCCTAGTTGTCAGTATAAGATCCCACCTGATCTGGCTGTCAGTATCAGCCCACCTGGTTTGGCTGTCGGTATCAGCCCCCCTGGTATGACTGTCAGTATAAGATCACACCTGGCCTGGCTGTCAGTATAAGATCACACCTGATGTGGCTGTCAGTATAAGATCACACCTGGCCTGGCTGTCAGTATAAGATCACACCTGATGTGGCTGTCAGTATAAGATCACACCTGGCCTGGCTGTCAGTATAAGATCACACCTGGCCTGGCTGTCAGTATAAGATCACACCTGGCCTGGCTGTCAGTATAAGATCACACCTGGGCTGGCTGTCAGTATAAGATCACACCTGGTCTGGCTGTCAGTATAAGATCACACCTGGCCTGGCTGTCAGTATAAGATCACACCTGGCCTGGCTGTCAGTATAAGATCACACCTGGCCTAGCTGTCAGTATAAGATCACACCTGGCCTGGCTGTCAGTATAAGATCACACCTGGTCTGGCTGTCAGTATAAGATCACACCTGGCCTGGCTGTCAGTATAAGATCACACCTGGCCTGGCTGTCAGTATAAGATCACACCTGGTCTAGCTGTCAGTATAAGATCACACCTGGCCTGGCTGTCAGTATAAGATCACACCTGGACTGGCTGTCAGTATAAGATCACACCTGGCATGGCTGTCAGTATAAGATCACACCTGGTCTGGCTGTCAGTATAAGATCACACCTGGTCTGGCTGTCAGTATAAGATCACACCTGGCCTGGCTGTCAGTATAAGATCACACCTGGCCTGACTGTCAGTATCAGCCCACCTGGTTCCCACCTGGCATTGTACGCCACCATACCAAAATTGGTTACAATAGTTTGAGCGCTTGATGAGATATCGTCCGGACAGACGGACAAACGTACGCACAGACGGACATAGTGATTCCAGTATACCTCTCCCACCCCCATCACATATTTCGTAAAGAAAGGTACAAAGAACCTATTGTGTGCATTTAAAGGCCAAATCTTTTTATTGTTGTTATTGTTGTTGTTGTTGTTTGTTTGTTTGTTTGCTTGTTTACCAAAAGGGAAACAAAAAGCAAAACAGAAATCACGCACACAAAACTTTGATCCTGTTTTCAAAAACGAGTTCTTTACTTACATCTAAAAACTTATATAATGTCTCAACAATCAATTATTCGCCGTGTGTGTGTGTGTTTGTGTTGTGTGTGTGTGTGTGTGTGTGTGTGTGTGTTTGTGTGTGTGCGCGCGCGCGCATGCGTACGTGCGTACATGTGTGTGTGTGTGTGTGTGTGTGTGTGTGTGTGTGTGTGTGTGTGTGTGTGTGTGTGTGTGTGTGTGTGTGTGTGTGTGTGGTGTGTGAGTTGGGTGTGTGTGTGTGTGTGTGTGTGTGTGTGTGTGTGTGTGTGTGTGTGTGTGTGTGTGTGTGTGTGTGCTTGTAAGTGTGTGTGTGTGTGTGTGTGTGTGTGTGTGTGTGTGTGTGTGTGTGTGTGTGTGTGTGTGTGTGTGTGTGTGTGTGTGTTCTGCACCTCGACCTTTAGAAAAAAGAAAAGAAAAAAACTGATGGGGGGGAGGACCATTATTTTGCTGGTTGCCTGGGTCATGACACGTGTTGCTGAACGCTAAAAGCACATGTGTCGAGAGACGCGGCACTACAAGAGACAATATCGCCGCTCTCTTAGCCCCTTCACTGCCCCAACCTGTAAAATCTCCGGGTTGAAAAGTGCTTACATACACGCCCGCCAACAGCATATTTGATGGTCCTGTAACAAATCTATTGTCAATATTGTGGATTTTGGTAGAAATCCTTTCACGTGCTAAGGGGGAAAGCCTTAATGATTTCAAGTTTGGCACTTTCACTGCTCGATTTTCTGAGAGACGGTGTGGCAGGCATGGCAGTGAAAGGGTTAATTGTCGAGCTACAGAAAATCAAACAAAAAACTGTACTGCTAAGGCCGACTGTGGTTCTCTGATGTGTCATATTATTCAGATCACGCAATCTGCCCTTCAGGTCATCTCTCAAGACTCTGTCTGTCATCGATCTCTCCAAGCTGTTCTAGTGTGGTGGTTTTTGTTTTGTTTGTTTGTTTGTTTGTTTGGGGGGGAGGGGGGGAAGGTGACGGGGGTGCGTGCGTGCATGCGTGCGTGTAAGTGCGTGCGCGCGAGTACATGTGCATTTGGGTGGGAGCAGAGAGAGAAAGCGAGAGAGACAGAGAGAGCGGTGAGTGCACTAAGGGAGACAAAAACTGCTAATGCAACATTCTCAGCCGGCAAGAGTTCTCTCTCTCTCTCTCTCTCTCTCTCTCTCTCTCTCTCTCTCTCTCTCTCTCTCTCTCTCTCTCTCTCTCTCTCTCTCTCTCTCTCTCTCTCTCTCGCTCTCTCGCTCTCTCTTCTCTTCTCTTAACTTTCCGTCTTTGTTTTTATTGTCAACAAAACGCGCTGTGAGCGATTTTAGTGTCTGCTTTGTTTCTTTTCGTAATTATCGGCCCTTTCCATACTGCCTATCGTCGAAGCTGCAGCGTCTATCGGTATGCTTTACCCTAAACCGTACAACAACAACAACAAACCCCCCAAAAAAAACATAATGTAACTACCATCACAACAACCAACACCAACAACAACAACAAACCCGAAAAACAAACATAATATACCACCACTACCACCACCACCACCAACAACAACATTTCGTACTCTAAAGACCGTGGTTATAATGGGACTGTCATCGTAAGCCTACAATGCAAAACTGACTTGTGTGCAGCACAGAGCGCGGCAGAAATAGTCGTTGTTGTTGTCACTGACATATGGCATCGCTGGCATTTGGCAGCTGCGTCGCCTTTTTCACTCACTGGGGGTCAGAAGGGAGTATATAGTGTTCAGGAACAGAGTCAGCTCTGTGTCTCTGTGTTGTTGCTCTCTCTCTCTCTCTCTCTCTCTCTCTCTCTCTCTCTCTCTCTCTCCTCTCTCTCCTCTCTCTCTTCTCTCTCTGCTGTTGCATGTGTAGAGAGAGTAGAGAGTGGATGAGGAGGAGGTGGAGGGAGAGGGTGAGAGGTGTGTGTGTGTGTGTGTGTGTGTGTGTGTGTGTGTGCGTTGTGCCTTCTGTCTGTCTGTCTGTCATGTCTGTCTGTCTGTCTGTCTGTCTGTCTGTGTCTGTCTCTGTACCTGTGTGTGTGTCTGTATCTGTGTATGTGTGACTAATTTCTCGTGTCGATGTCCTCACCCCCCCCCCCCCCCCCCCTCCGCCTGCCATCCTCTTCTTCTTCTCGCTTCTTCTTTTTCTTCTTCTTCTTTCTTCTTCTTCTTCTTTCGCCCTAATATAACCATAATGGTTGGCTGGGCGTAAATCACTTTCTTCTTCTTCTTCTTCTTCTTTCAGACACTACTGCTCTTCAGTCAATGCGCTAATGCCACCTCGTCCCATCCACCTTCCTTCCGTCTTAGCCTCAAGGACCTTTTCCACTTAAAAACTGCTCCCAGATCAGGAGTCTTGGTCTTTCGTTGTTTGTTTTCCCCAAAACATCTAGTCGCTCACAAGCTGTCTGCTTACCCTTGGAGATATGCAAATGCAGCATGATGCATCTTTGCTTCTATTTCTCGTTTCTATTCCTACGATATCCCGTGAAGTGCTGCGTGAAGTGAACTTATGGATGAGCCCCAGTGTCGGGGGAATATCGTTAATGAGGTCTCGCGGCGGTAAATCAACCGTGAAAACCGTCCGTTGCTGGGGTGAAAGACAAACATGGCCATGATTTATGTCAACACGTGACGTAGGCAAAAACTGGAGATGGAACAATCGGCATCGCCTTGATTTTTTTCCTTTTTTTCACCGATTTTTATCTTCTTCTTTTCGTCGACTTTAAGAGTCAGAAGTCCCCGTACTACTACGTTTCCTACTGTTCATTATCGTGGTATATACCACTCTGTCTGTTACCACGGAGAAAAAAAATCGATCCTGTGCACAGTACTCTTACTGTCTGTGAATGTGTCTGTGTGTACGTGAATGCGTCCGTGAGTGCGTACGTGTTGGGGAGTTGGGGGGTGTTAGTGTGTGTGTGTGTGTGTGTGTGTGTGTGTGTGTGTGTGTGTGTGTGTGTGTGTTGTGAGTGTGTGTGTGTGTGTGTGTGTGTGTGTGGTGTGTGTGTGTGTGTGTGTGTGTGTGTGTGTGTGTGTGTGTGTGTGTGTGCGTGTGAGCGTGCGTGCGCGCGTACGTGCGAGCGTGCGTGCGTACGTGCGCACGTGCCTGCGTGCGAGCTTGCGTGCCTGCGTGTGTGTGTGTGTGTGTGTGTGTGTGTGTGTGTGTGTGTGTGTGTGTGTGTGTGTGTGTGTGTGTGGTGTGTGTGTGTGTGTGTGTGTGTGTGTGTGTGTGTGTGTGTGTGTGTGTGTGTGTGTGTGTGCGTTCGTGTGTGTGTGTGTGTGTGTGTGTGTGTGTGTGTGTGTGTGTGTGTGTGTGTGTGGATAGTCCCTCGATAAACTGGTCCAAACCTACAAGTATACAGTCACAGCCCCCTTGCCAGTTAGGGATCTGCTCGTTACAAAATTCCCGTGCTTGTGTCAGGAATAACATAGGTAACAGCACCGCGGACGTCGGACTATCGGCACTTTGGACAAACGTCACGTCGGACTATTGACACGTCGGACACACGTCACGTCCGACTATCGACACGTCGGACACACGTCACGTCCGACTATCGACACGTCGGACAAACGTCATGTCCGACTATCGACACGTCGGACAAACGTCACGTCCGACTATCGACACGTCGGACAAACGTCATGTCCGACTATCGACACGTCGGACACACGTCACGTCCGACTATCGATACGTCGGACAAACGTCACGTCCGACTATCGACACGTCGACAAACGTCACGTCCGACTATCGACACTCTCCCCACGCATAAAGAGCGGTGATAGCTCAGTCGTTAGACCGCCGGACTCGTGATTAAAAGGTCACGGGTTCGAGTCCCGGCAGGAGCGGCGGGAGAATTTTCTTCTCCAGGGTCGACTTTCTGTGCTGACTCTTATTTCGGTATCCGTTCCACCCCCGTGTTACCGCAGTAGCATGCAAAAGATCCGGCCATTCTGCCAAAAGTGCAGGTGGCAGGTTACAGCTAAACACACATGCACCTTACGTATGTGGCTTTTGCATGAAGTGAAATGGTACATAGATGTATGGTATACACAGAAAACGCCGAGACGGCAGCAGTTTCATGTGGCACCAGCCATGTCAGCGCTGTAAGTACACCACTTCGGTGGATATTCAAAAACGCGCTGTAAAAGGCCAGTCACTCATGTAGAATCACATGCGAGCGCAGTGAGTCTGCTCGAGAGAGGAGAACAGAGCTACATAAGCGATCAACAACTATCCGCACGTCGGACAGAGCTCAGGAGCTGTGTGAAAGTCGAGGTGGACGTCCTGGGCTCCCTGTCCCTAATAAGCCTACGGTTTCTGTGGACGTAAAGCAACACTTCAACAACAACACCCACACGACGGACTATCGACACGTCGGCCAGACGGCACGTCGGACTTCGACACGTCGGACAAAAACGGTACGTCGGATTATCGACACGTCGGACAAAAACGGTACGTCGGACTATCGACACATCAGACAAACGGCACGTCGGACTATCGACACATTGGACATGCGGCACGTCGGGCTATCGACACATCGGACAAGCGGCACGTC
>JABMCL010001716.1:430000-432500 GCA_018857735.1 Alviniconcha marisindica | reverse complement strand
ATGATATATACAGGTCCATGCCCGTGGGCACTTACCGAATGCAGTCTCCTGGATTTCCGAAGATCGTCTATTATTATTCCGTTTGCAGACAACGTGTCATGTGAGATGCTCTGTCAATATCCATGATTGTGTGTGTGTGTGTGTGTGTGTGTGTGTGTGTGTGTGTGTGTGTGTGTGTGTGTGTGTGTGTGTGTGTGTGTGTGTGTGGTGTGGTGTGTGTGTGTGTGTGTGTGTGTGTGTGTGTGTGTGTGTGTGGTGTGGTGTGGGGTGGTGTGGTGTGGTGTGGTGTGGTGTGGTGTGGTGTGGTGTGTGTGTGTGGTGTGGTGTGGTGTGGGGTGTTGGTGTGTGTGGGGGTGGGGGTGGGGGGTGGGTGGGGTGGGGGTGGGTAGCGTTCTTTTTAACCTCTTGTGTGTTTTCACACTCCGAGCATCGCTTTCCGGCACCTTACTCTAAACTCTGCCAGTACTGGTTACACTGAAGAGGCACTTTTTATCTCCGCTCAGCTGTCTACCGACGTTGTCAGCACCATCCGAAAGGTTTGGGTACTAATCACACTCGGAGCATCGCTTTCCGGCATCTTCCTCCAAACTGCCAGAATTGGTTACGCCACTGACGTGAGTAATGGTTAAGTAATGGTTCGCCACTCTTTATCTCGGCGTAGCTGTCCACCGACGCTGTCGCCGCTCTCCGAAAGGTTTTGGTACCAACTAATAAGACTGTGGAAACAACTTAGCATGCAAACATGCACGTAAATATGAGGCGCGTCCGCCCCGGTAAAAAACAACAGCAAAACAACAAAAACAAGCAAATAAAAAAGTTCCGTCTCGAGTCAAACGATTTTGGTTTTATCGCAAGCAACGTGAGCGGTTATAAGAGAAACGCCTGATATAATTTGAGGATCAGCGAAAAACTGTTCATTAGCTGGCAGTGCTCCGAGACCTATGGCGTAATCAAATATGGTAGTGGTCGAAGGAAGGATGTTAATTAATTAATTTGTTGTAGATAATTCTTATAATTGCTTTTATTAGGACAGTAACTTTTAAGACGGGGTCCTCGGGAAGTGGCAATTTTATTTTATGGGGTATGCACAGCTTGATGCCAGTGGGATTTTCTCATGTTGTTATTTATGAATGACTTATTACCATGATTTTTATTTGCTGTTGTTGCAATTAAATGTTTTATGATTGGAGTGAATGTGTGATGAGTGTACTTGGCACCACAAAACATTCCTTGTGCAATCAGTGTATTGACACTTGGTAATAAAGTTATAAAGTTAAAGTTAAACCAGTGCTTGGAATTTGGGTATTAATAAGGGTTGTGAAAGCAACATAGCGTCCAAGCACGCACGTAACCATGAGGCGCGTCCGCCCCGGGGAAAAAAACGAGGTTTCCTAGACCTATGGCGTAATCAATTATGGCAGCGGTTGGAGGAAGGATGTCGTAAAACCAGTGCTTGGATTCTAGGGTGTTTGGTCTCCTTTAAGACATTGTCAGTCCCGGGCGGAACATTATGGCCGCCTTCCGTGGATAATTGACAGCAGCTGCGCGTGCAGCGCTCGCTCCTCAACCCACAGGTAATCGGGGAAGACATCAGCTGCAGAAAGACTGCACCACCAAACCACACCAGAAAGAGAATGAACCACTGACGTCCGCTTTTTTCTTTCTTTTTTTTTCTTTTTCTTTTTCTTCTTTTCTTTTTTTCCCTTTCTTTCTTTCCTTTTTTTCCCCTTTTTCTCTCTCTCTTCCCCCCCCCCCTTCTTTCTTTCTTTCTTGTTTTTTTCTTTCTCTGTTCTTTTCCTTCTTTCGTTCTCCTTTCTCTCTTTTCTTTCTTTGTTTCTTTCTTTTGTTCTCTTTTCTTTCTTCTTTCTTTCCTTCTTTCTTTCTTTCTTTCTTTCTTTCTTTTCTTTTTTCTTTCTTTCTTTTCTTTCTTTCTTTCTTTTCATTTCTTTCCTTTTTCCTTTTCCTTTTTCTTTCTTTCTTTCTTTGTTTTGTCACACTGGTCCCCTTTTGTTATCTTTTTGTTTCTTTTTGCTTCTTTTCTCTTTTTTTGCTTCTTTTCTCCTTTTTTTTTTTTAATTTTTTTTTTTAACACTAGATCCTGATGAAAAATGCCTTCCAGCTTTTGTAAATGGCCGTCCCCTCTTCTCGCGGTGGGTCTGCTGAGAAGCAGAGAATAGCGTTATCTAATAGCCATTGTGAGGCGTTTAACGCTCATCTCGAGATGAGGCGCATAACAAGTGTTCCCATAAATAAATAAAGGAGGGGGAGGAGAAGGGGGGAAGGTGGGAGGGGGAGAAGAAAAAGAAGGAGAAAGAGGAAGCGGAGTAAGTAAGTTGGTGTTGTACGCCCAGTCAGTAAACATGGTGCTTAACGTCCACAGAAACCGTAAGGCTTATTAGGGACGGGGAGAAGGGGGGGGGGGGGGGGGGTATGGAGGTAGGGGAGGAGGGAAATTATATACCCATCGCTACTCTATCACCACCAGAATGATTCCTGCATT
>JABMCL010001716.1:417500-422500 GCA_018857735.1 Alviniconcha marisindica | reverse complement strand
AAAGTAGTAGTAGTATACTCTAGTGTCAGGTTGGTGGGAAACGGTGCCCATAAAGCCCCCCCCGGAAAAAAGCCAACACCGAGGTCTCGAGTGCCCCTAGTTAGCACAGGGACGTGCACGTTAAGGGTCCACAGCACCTGGGTTTGGGGGGGGTGGGGGGGGGGGGGGTGGGGGGGGAGGGGGGGGGGGGGGAGGGAAAAAGATTGGGACGGGAAAAAAACCCGCACACACACTCCAATTGGGGCATGGAAAGGGCCAAATTGGTCCAAAAAGTTGTGGCTGGGGTTGATTGGGGGGAAAAAAAGGGGGACCCTAAAAACCCACGGGAGTATGTGCATTTGAAACAATAGGAATGGCCCTTTTCCCCGAAAAGAGAGAGGGACAGAGAGACAGACAGACAGACCCGACAGGGGCAAAACGAAAGACAGACAGAGACAGAGACAAAAAGGGCAGAGACAAAGACAGACAGAGATAGAAAAAAAGATAGTTAAAAAAGACAAGGAAAACCCGACAGACGGCGGGCAGAGAAAAGAGGGGAGAGAGAGAGAGAGAGGAGGGGGGGGGGGAGGGAAATGTAGGACCCGGGAGAGTGACAGAGGGAGGGGGGAAAAAAGAGAGAGGAGAGAGAAGGAGAACGGGGGGGGGGGGGGGGGGGGGGGGACCCAGAGGAGAGAGAGAGGGGAGAGAGGGGAGAAAAGGAGGGGGGGAGAACCGGGGCCCCCGGATTACCACGAACAGAAAAAGGGGGGAAGGTTTGAGAGACGATCCCACGAAGAAGAAGAAAAAAGAAGAAAAAACAAACCCCCCAAAAAACAACAACAAAAAACAAGTAAGTAAGTAAGTAAGTAAGTTAAGCAGTATGTAAGTACGTAAAATAATTTGAAGGGTTTTACCTTTCTTAACCCAAAAAGAAGAAGAAGAAGAAGAAGAAACAAAGAAAGAAACGAACAAAAATAAAGAGAACAAAATAATTCATCCTAGGTCATGGCTTTCGCTGTCTGCACGCTTCAGTTCAGGTTGTGTGTAACCCTACAGCCAACAGTTCAACAGTATCAGCTAGAAACGATGCGGACTGTTTCGTGATCTTGCAGAGAAGTACAGGCGTGATTTATGGAGTTTCCCTGAGCCCACATTGAAGGCGTTACCAACCACTGCCCACACGGCTGCCTGCGACAGATGGCAGTGTTTGCGCCCACCCCCTCTTCAAGCCACGAAACCCAGCAGCCAGCGTAAATGAAGTCATCATCAAGAAAACGCCACAGTGGAGCCTGTGCTAACAGCCTGAGCCGGTATGGCCCAGCGGTGAGTGAGGCGTTAGGCGGACCTCGGTTCGGTTCCGCTTCGACTCTGTTCTCTCTTTTCAAAAGTTGAGGATTTTAGGGACACTGTGACTGCCCTTCACAATGAATAAAACATTAAACGGCTCTCATATATCGCTGCCCGTCGTAACGCAGGAGTCATTCTGGTGATGACAGTGTAGCTTTTTGTTGTTGTTTTTGTTTTGTTTTTTGACCCAGCGTACCAATGTTCCAATGTTCCAATATCACGTACCAATGTTCGCTCCTCAAAATATTTATTACCAGCTGTCTCTCTCACCCCCCCCCCCCCCCCCCCCCCCACACACACCCGTTATGTAAAGGTCCATTCATCTGCGTTATACATTTATTTTTGAGTGAGGGTAGTGGTGACAGAGAGGGTAGTGGTGAAAGGGGGTAGTGGTGACAGAGGGTAGTGGTGAAAGGGGGTAGCGGTGAGAGAGAGTAGGAGAGAAGGGGAAGGAGGGAGAAGGTAGGTGAGAGAGGAGGGAGAGAGAGGAGGGAGAAGAGAGGGGAGTGTGAGAGAGGGTGGTGGTGGCAGAGAGGGTAGTGGTGACAGAGAGGTAGTGATGAGAAAGGGTAGTGATGAGAAAGGGTAGGGTGAGAGAGGGTAGTGTGGGGGAGAGAGGGGGGTAGTGGTGAAAAGAGGGTAGTGGTGAGAGAGGGTGGTGGTGACAGAGAAGGTAGTGGTGACAGAGAGGGTAGTGATGAGAAAGGGTAGTGATGAGAAAGGGTAGCGGTGAGAGAGGGTAGTGGTGACAGAGAGGGTAGTGGTGAGAGAGACGGTAGTGGTGACAGAGAGGGTAGTGGTGACAGAGAAGGTAGTGGTGACAGAGAGGGTAGTGGTGAGTGAGGGTAGTGGTGACAGAGAGGGTAGTGGTGACAGAGGGTAGTGGTGACAGAGAGGGTAGTCGTGACATAGAGGGTAGTGGTGAGAGAGGGTAGTGGTAAAGGAGGGTAGTGTAAAAAGGGGGGAGAGGGTAGTGGTGAGAGAGGGTAGTGGTGACAGAGAGGGTAGTGGTGACAGAGAGGGTAGTGGTGAGAGAGGGTAGTGGTGACAGAGAGGGTAGTGATGAGAAAGGGTAGTGATGAGAAAGGGTAGCGGTGAGAGAGGGTAGTGGTGAGAGTGAGGGTAGTGGTGAGAGGGTAGTGGTGAGAGAGAGGGTAGTGGTGACAGAGAGGGTAGTGGTGACAGAGGGTAGTGGTAAAGAGAGGGTAATGGTGACAGAGAGGGTAGTGGTAAGAGTGGGCAGTGGTGAGAGAAGGTAGTGGTGAGAGAGGGTAGTGGTGAGAGAGGGTAGTGGTGACAAAAGGGGTAGTGGTGATGAGGGTGGGGGGGGTAGTGGTAAAGGGGGGGAGGGGAGAGAGAGAGAGGGGGGGGGGGGGGGTTTGGGGTAAGAGGGAGGGGGAGAGAGGGAGCGGTGGGGGGGGGTAGGGAGAGAGGGTAGGGGGAGAGGGGGAGTGGTGAGAGGGGAGCGGTGAGAGAGGCTAGTGGGAGAGAGGGAGCGGTGAGAGAGGGTAGAGGTGACAGAGGCTAGTGGTGAGAGAGGGTAGCGGTGAGAGAGGCTAGTGGTGAGAGAGGGTAGCGGTGAGAGAGGGTAGAGGTGACAGAGGCTAGTGGTGAGAGAGGGTAGCGGTGAGAGAGGCTAGTGGTGAGAGAGGGGGGGGGAGGCTTTCAGGTACAAGGAGTAGTTCTTGGTTTTCTGAGATCAGAGACTGAGTAATTGCAAATGGAGACAGACAGACAGACAGAGACAGACAGACAGACAGACAGAGAGGAAGAGGGTGTGTGGGGCAGAGAGAGGAAGAGATGGGTGGCAGAGAGACAGAGAGAGAGAGAGAGAGAGGAGAGAGGCAGTGAGAGAGAGGGGGGAAGGAAGAGAGAGAGGCAGTGAGAGAGAGAGGGGGGAAGGAAGAGAGAGAGAGGCAGTCGGAGGGAGAGAGGTAAAGAGAGATAGCGAGAGAGGGAGAGAGAGAGAGGGAGGGAGCGGAGCAGAATGTGAGGAAAAAACACCACATCAAAACTGTTGGTGCAAAACGGGTGACATTTAAATTAATTTAAAAGCCACGGTAAAAGAAGACTCGGGAGAAAGACAAAAAAGCAGCTGTAACAGAGGTTGCCTCGAACCCTCTCTTTTGTTTTTACTGCATTTCTTTCATCAGCTGTCTTCCACTAACCGATCTGTCTCCTGTTTGTTGTTGTTGTTGTTTTCTGTCTATTTTCTTCTTTGCATGCTCTCTCTCTCTCTCTCTCTCTCTCTCTCTCTCTCTCTCTCTCTCTCTCTCTCTCTCTCTCTCTCTCTCGTCTTTTTGTCATTTTTGCTATACCACTACACTTTGCATGTATGTGTGCGAGCTTTTGCTGCCTTTTTTTTTAAAAGCAAGGACAGATTGTAAAATTACGCATCTGCCTGAAATCTGTATCATCAAGTTACAAAGATCAAGCATTCAGTCTCTCATAACTATATGCATAACCAGATGCATAACCGGATGCATTCACAACAGTCGCGACAGACACACAGACAGACAAAGACAGAGATGGAGAGAGACAGAGAGAGACAGAGAAAGAGAGAAAGAGAGAGAAAAAAGAGAGACAGAGAGACAGCGGGACAGTGAATATGAAGACTCAGAGAGCGAGAGAGAGACCGAAACAGACAGACAGACAGACAGAAACAGAGAGAGAGAGAGAGAGAGACACACACACACACACACACACACACACACACACACACACACACACACACACACACACACACACACACACACACACACACACACAGAGGCAAAGACAGAGACAGAGGCAGAGAGAACAAGTCACCAGAAACTATACACTGAATCAGGGTTTACGACTTTACGAGAAGGAAGCTTCAGACACAAAATTATTATGTACCACAAGATTGTTCAAGAAAATACCCCGACTTACTTGAAAGAACATTTACCCCCACTTGTTTCCTCAACTAATCCATACCATCGACGACGACCACTCCAATGACAGGTACCAAAACATAAGACTGAGACTTACAGGCAATCATTTTTCCCATCGACAGCTACACTGTGGAATAATAATAAAACATACAGCGAACAGAATCAATTAGTCAAGTTAAACACTTCCTCTCCAGAAATGACACAAATCCCCCGCCTTTCTTTTACAACGGTAGTCGAAAAGCACAGAGAACACATTGCAAACTCCGTCTTGGAATAAGCGACCTAAATTACGACCTATTAAACAGACACTTAACAACAAATAGCTCTTGTGATTGTGGAGAAAGAAAAGAAACATCTGAACACTACATTCTACACTGCCCACGTTTTACACACGTACGTCAAAACACCATATTCAGACTCCTTGCAAATTTGCTAAACATTACTACCCTCCTGCAAGGGGATCCAAACATATCAAACAATATGAACTCATTAATATTTAAAGCTGTCCAAGACTTCATTACCCAGTCCGGCCGTTTTGCCATGGAATGACAGACTCAATTAAATAGTTACTGGCAGCGCATAGAGAACATTTTTTCTCTCTCTCTCTCTCTCTCTCTCTCTCTCTCTTCTCTTCTCTCTCTCTCTCTGATTTTTGATTGATTTTTGTTGTTTTCATGTTGTTTAATATAAACATACATACCCGTTGTTGCAAAACGAATTAATTAGTAAATTATGTTTGTGAGCATGTTTAAATGAATT
>JABMCL010001716.1:405000-410000 GCA_018857735.1 Alviniconcha marisindica | reverse complement strand
GAGCGTTCCTTTAAACTGCAGCTTTACGTGTGTTTCACCTGCATGGTACCGACCATAAAATGGTCAGCAGTCAGCTTCGGCCACAGAGCTCAGGATTTGTGTGAAAGTGGAGGTGGCCGTCCTGGGCTCCCCGACCCTAATAGTCCGTATGGCCTCTGTGGACGTCAAGCAACACTGAACTTGAAGCTTCAGCCACACCGCCACGGTTTCGTACAGCCTAACACGTGATGTAACATCGTCAAGGTTTCGTACAGCCTGACGCGTGATGTAACATCGCCACGGTTTCGTACAGCCTGACGCGTGATGTAACCTCTCCAAGGTTTCGTACAGCCTGACGAGTGATGTAACATCGCCAAGGTTTCGTACATCCTGACGCGTGATGTAACCTCGCCAAGGTTCCATACAGCCTCACGCGTGATGTAACGTGGCCACGGTTTCGTACAGCCTGACGCGTGATGTAACATCGCCAAGGTTTCGTACAGCCTGATGCGTGATGTAACATCGTCAAGGTTTCGTACAGCCTGACGCGTGATGTAACATGGCCAAGGTTTCGTACAGCCTGACGCGTGATGTAACGTGGCCACGGTTTCGTACAGCCTGACGCGTGATGTAACATGGCCAAGGTTTCGTACAGCCTGACGCGTGATGTAACGTGGCCACGGTTTCGTACAGCCTGACGCGTGATGTAACATCGCCAAGGTTTCGTACAGCCTGACACGTGATGTAACATGGCTACGGTTTCGTACAGCCTGACGCGTGATGTAACGTGCCCACGGTTTCGTACAGCCTAACTTCCTATGAGCACAAAAAGGGTCAATTTGTCATGAGGATGAGATGAAATTATAAATACCAACATGTTATGAGGGTATGATTAAATTAAAACCTCCTAAGAGCACGAAAGGGGTCAATCCGTCGTAATTACATGCCCCCCCCCCCCCTCCTCCCCCCCACCCTCTCTCTCTCTCTCTCTCTCTCTCTCTCTCTCTCTCTCTCTCTCTCTCTCTCTCTCTCTCTCTCTCTCTCTCTCTCTCATGCCTATATGTATATAATTTAATGCCTGTAATTTAATATCTACTCATCAGTAGCTTACCAAGGACTAGTTGTTAGACAGGTTTTTGAATGAACCTAAACTACAATCCTTGTAAAATAAATTACTCTAGTTTTCTCTAGTGTTTTTTTTTCTTTCTGTCTCCACAGACCTTCAAGCTAGAGTTTGCTCCATAAAAATTCTCCCCAAAATATTCCTTTTCCTCTTCTTAAGTCTGTCTCTGCCTTTGTACGCCTTAAACTGTCTCTTCACTGTTCTAGTGAAACTCCACACTCCGAGCATCGCTTTCCGGCACCTTCCTCCAAACTCTGTCAGATTTAGTTACGCCACTGAAGGGCCACTCTTTATCTCCGCGCAGCTGTCCACCGACGAGGTCAGCGGCCTCCGAAAGGTTAGGGTACTGATAAGACTGTAGAAGCAACCTAGCGCCCAAGCACGCACGTAAACATGAGGCGCATCCATCCCGGGTAAAAAAAAAAGAGTTCCGTCTCGATTCAAACGATTGTGGTTTATCTGTGCTGGTGTAAGCAACATGGTCAGTTATAAAACAAACGTCTGATATAATTTGAGTTGTTTGTAACAAACTTACAACAGTCTGAGCACCAACAAAAAACTGCTCGTTAGCTGGCAGTTTTCTGAGACCTATGGCGTAACTAAATACGGCAGTGGTTGAAGGAAGGATGTCGTAAACCAGTGCTTGGAGTTTGGTGAAACTCCTCTCACAGTGGGGTACTGCGGATGTAGAAATTAAAGTGCCATCTATTAAGAACACAGAGCTGGCAAATCTCTCCTTCTGTCCCTCCAACTTCTGCCATCCCGGTGTCCGTCGTCATTACGAAGTTAGCGAAGTTCATGCAGCCCTTTATTCTAACAAGCCACGACGTTTTGAGGTTGACATTGTGGAACTAACGAACTTCCTGGAAAAAACGACACCATCTTTGCAGCCAGCGGCTGTTTCCGTGTGTCCAACGATCTGTACGTGCTATGAAGGTGACCGTCTAGAGCATCACGTGAAGTTTTTTGTAAATCAGGCACTGTCATTGCGTAGAGTCGCAAAGTTTTACGAGGCTCATTGCCAGAGCTTGGGCTCTTAAACCTGGGGCTTTTGATTGGAGACATAGCAGTTAACTTTCCCTTGATGGAGTCGTTGGGTGATGCGATTGGTGGGGAGAGCACTGGCTGTTTGCCCCCCGCCTACTATCCCCATCCCCCTGTCTCCTCCCTCATCCCCCGCCACCACCACCACTACCTTAACTCCCATCCGGTGGGAGGAACGGAGCTTTGTTGTGGTTTGCTTGCTGTCAGCAGCATCGATACAGTTCGCCAAGCCCCTGAGAGAAGCGGAGCTTTAAAGTGGCATCAGAGATAAACTCTGGTGGCAGTTCACCAATACGGCCTCGGGCCCTAAATGCTCTCTCTCTCTCTCTCTCTCTCTCTCTCTCTCTCTCTCTCCTCTCTCTCTCTCTCTCTCTCTCTCTCTCTCTCCACACACACACACACACACACACACACACACAACCACACACACACACCACACACACACACACACACACACACAACCACACACACACACACACACACACACACACACACACACAACCACACACACACACACACACACACACACAAACATGTGCGCGCGCACGCACGCACGCACGCACGCACGCACGCACGCACGCACACACACACACACACACACACACACACACACACACACACACGGCGGGTCGCTGCCCCGAGCACAGCCAACTGCGACAGAGTGGCGCTACCCAGCTGACGTAATTGCTAATGCTACAGAAGCTGGCGTGATTCCTGGTATCGATGGACCTTTCACAGACAGTGTGGTAATTCCGGCCTGATGTTGGTATACCTTCCACAAAAGCTATGGTAATCCCTAATGTCGGTGGACTTTCCACAAACGCTATGGTAATCCTTGATGTTGATGGACCTTCCACCAAAGCTGTTGTGATCCCTGATGCTGGGAACCTTCCACAAAAACTGTTGAAATTCCTGATGTCGGTGGACCTTCCACAAAATTTGTAATTCCTGTGCTGGTGAATTTTCTACACAAGTTGTTGGAATTTCTGATGTTGGTGGACTTTCCACAAAGGCTGCCGTACTTCAATTGCAGATGCTGGTGGACCTTCCACAGAGAGTGCTGTCATTCCAGTTGTTGGTGGACCTTCCACAGAAGGTGTTGTAATTCCAGATGTGTTGTAATTCCAGATGCTGGTGGACCTTCCACAACGGCTGTCGTAATTCCAGATGTTGGTGGACCCTCCACACAAGCTGGTGTAATTCCTGGTGTTGGTGGACATTCCACAAAAGCTGACGATATTCATAATATTGATGGACTTTCCAGAGAAGCTGACGTACTTCCTGATCCTGGTGGACCTTCTACAGGAGCTGATGTAATTTGGGATGTTGGTGGACCTTCTACAGGAGCTGATGCAATTTGTGATGTTGGTGGACCTTCTACAGGAGCTGATGTAATTTCTGATGTTGATGGACCTTCTACAGGAGCTGATGTAATTTCTGATGTTGATGGACCTTCTACAGGAGCTGATGTAATTTCTGATGTTAGTTTGCCCTGATATAACCGCACTGGCTGACTGGGAGTAAAACACCAATTTACTGACTTCTGATGTTAGTGGACATTCCACAGAAGCTCGACAGAACAACGGTTACACTACCGTGAATAAGGCGACCCCCTCACCCCATCACTCCCACCCCTTTTTTTCTCTTTTTTTGTTGAGGGGGGGGGGGGGGGAGAAGGAGAGAGAGTAGAGAGAGAAGAGAGAGAGAGAGAGAGAGAGAGAGAGAGAGAGAGAGAGAGAGAGAGAAGTAAGTAACTTGATGTTTTACGCCCAGTCAACAGGCAGACAGACAGACAGAGACACAGAGAGACAGACAGAGAGAGGCAGTGAGACAGAGACAGAGAGAGAGAGAGAGAGAGAGACACACACACACACACACACACACACACACACACACACACACACACACACACACACACACACACACACACACACGCACCACACACACACACACGCACACACACGCACAGACAGAGACGGAAGTTGGATCTGTGCGTGGTGATTTGTTTGGATGCGCGATAGCTCGGGTGTACAGCATCAAATTTCACAGCCATGGTGACGCCTGCCAGCGGATTCTTTGTTGGTTTACCTTGGGCAGTCTGTGCATACAAAACGAGCAATTCAACCCACTGAGACAGACAGACATAAACTTTAGGGGTTCCGATATGAAATAAATAAAGGTGTTAACGACCACAACAACAATATATTTTCCCTTATGTAAGGTACCGTATGGAGGCACGGTATTGCCTTATGTCTTGTATGTCTTTTGTGTGTGTGTGTGCGTGTGTGTGTGTGTGTGTGTGTGTGTGTGTGTGTGTGTGTGTGTGTGTGTGTGTGTGTGTGTGTGTGTGTGTGTGTGTGTGTGTATGTGTGTGTGGTCTTTTCACAATTGCATGTTACCGCAGTTAAAGAGAGACCCATTTTTTTAATTTTATTTTTTTATGTATACAGTAATCAATATGTTCATTCCTTTGTTGCGACTGTCAAAGTTCGGAAGTAGCCACGCAGTTCCTCTAATAACGCCCTGCGGCCAATAAAACCAACCTGCGACACAGCCCTCAGAGACTCTCCCCGCTTTTCTCTGGCAGCTGGAGCGGGGAGAAAAGAGCCTTGAAACCCAAGAAACACTAAACCCCTCAAAGGGCATCAAGGTCTATTGTAACAGTAGACTCGAATGGAGTCTAATCGATACACCTTCCGAGCCTCGGCACTCGAGTTCGGATTCCAAAGACCTATTACGTATCGACCGGCACCACTGTCTCGCTCGCAGGATCAGAGTCTTACCTCTAATATTGCACGGGGTGGCGGTGGGGCATGATACAGGCCTGATGAGGATGTTACAGGCCTGGCATTGT
>JABMCL010001716.1:377500-400000 GCA_018857735.1 Alviniconcha marisindica | reverse complement strand
TTACTGATGACTTCAAAGCCCCATTCCTAACTGTCTCATATCATCTTTGATGTCTAAACTTAATTTATTCCAGGTGTGTACGGTGTGGCGTAGCTTAGAAAATGCGTACATGTATAATTAGTTCTAGAATAGTCCCTTGTTTGGGCGAGGGCAGGATGTAAAAAAGAAGAAATAGATGCTTATCTATTACCCTCGTAAATAAAGAATGTTACCTCCTCCCTCCCCCCCCCCCTCCTCTCTCTCTCTCTCTCTCGCTCTCGCTCGCTCGCTCGCTCGCTCCCCCCTGTCTCTCTAGCGACTTCAGACAAATAATTTCCCATCCATTCTTTCCCTTAACCAAAGACTCAGCTATAGCATGGAATTCTCATGCATACAGTAATGTCTGGAAAGGCCCCACCCGCTATTCTAGCTAAATGTTCCTCAAAGTACTAACGACACACTGGAAAAATCAATAATTATACCAATCCCTAGAACTGACCTCTTCATGTCTAGCTTAATATACTCTGATAGCGTTCTCTGGAACACATTCCTTGACTCTTTTACATTACCAGTCAGCGCCGATACGTTTACAATGACGTTACATGTTACAAACCATATGCACTCACTGGTGACCCTTTTCGCGTTACACTTGATGATTGTAACCCGTCTGCTACGCTCTGTTTCATTGTATTGAACTCTCAGTCTTCGCCTACACATCCACTATTAATGTTTGTTACTGATGATCTAAAAGACTTCTACATGCCAATTCTCTCATTTCTAATATCACAGTTGACATCTAAACTTTATTTATATCATATTTACACAAATTCTATTGAAACAGCCATTCAGTGTGTTTCATTGCATCGTTTACCGAACGTTTTACGTCACTGACCAAGCCGGTAGCAATCATCTAAGTAACAACAACAAAAAAGAGATTTGTGTTAATTTCTTTTCTTGCGTTGTAACGTGTGTTTATTCATAACTACTACTTCGCATTTCATCACCTCTACACCAACGCACTACACAAATGTCATGAACACCAATATATATATATATATATATATATATATATATGTGTGTGTGTGTGTGTGTGTGTGTGTGTGTGTGTGTGTGTGTGTGTGTGTGTGTGTGTGTGTGTGTGTGTGTGTGTATTAGTCTGAATTAGTCTGAAACAAAGATGACTGCCAACGTTCTAAAACAAGATTAAAAACACTAGAGTTTTAAAAAAGAAACCAATTTTAATCAGACAATACGGAGAAAGAAGAAGAGAAGCATTTAAATGGGGCGGGGGGGGGGGAGGGGCAAAACATTCTCAAAACCACCGACATGGCGGTGTGGGGTTTCCCTATGTGGGTCGCCCTGATATAACCGTAATGGTTGACTGGGCGTAAAAGACCAAGTTACTGACTCCCTGTGTGGGTACCAGCACCACCGGCGGTCACTGGAGGAGCACTAGAGCTAGCTCCCTGCCTCCAGCGGACGGTCACTGGAGGAGCACTAGAGCTAGCTCCCTGCCTCCAGCGACGGTCACTGGAGGAGCACTAGAGCTAGCTCCCTGCCTCCAGCGGAGGTCACTGGAGGAGCACTAGAGCTAGCTCCCTGCCTCCAGCGACGGTCACTGGAGGAGCACTGGAGCTAGCTCCCTGCCTCCAGCGGAGGTCACTGGAGGAGCACTGGAGCTAGCTCCCTGCCTCCAGCGGAGGTCACTGGAGGAGCACTGGAGCTAGCTCCCTGCCTCCAGCGACGGTCACTGGAGGAGCACTAGAGCTAGCTCCCTGCCTCCACGCGTCACTGGAGGAGCACTGAGCTAGCTCCCTGCCTCCAGCGGAGGTCACTGGAGGAGCACTGGAGCTAGCTCCCTGCCTCCAGCGGAGGTCACTGGAGGAGCACTGGAGCTAGCTCCCTGCCTCCACCGGCGATCACTGGAGGAGCACTAGAGCTAGCTCCCTGCCTCCACGACGGTCACTGGAGGAGCACTGGAGGTAGCTCCCTGCCTCCAGCGACGGTCACTGGAGGAGCACTGGAGGTAGCTCCCTGCCTCCACCGGCTACGGAGGAGCACTAGAGCAGTCCTGCCTCCACGGCGGATTCTGGCCGCCACTGTCGGCAGTCTGACAGCAATAAGACATGGAGCTTTGTCAGGCTACTCTCAAATTACCATTACTGGATACGGCTCGGGGGAAGCGACCAGCTCGTCACATTGCGTTCTTTAACGCCGAGTTGTCTCGCACTGCCCACGCACGAAATCCCAGGAGGAGGGAAGGGCGGTGTGGTGGCGAGGGGTGGTGGTGGAGGGGGGGGGGGGTTGATATCTAACGTCACTTCGTCAACACCAGACGGATTGTGATGGGCAACGGGGTGAGCTGATGCTTCATCATTGATGGGAGGGACGGTTCACCATAGACAGCGCCCATAATGGCCTCCACTCACGTCCAAGCTTCGAGGGTGGCGATTGATTCAATGATGCGTTACGTCCACAGAAACCGTATGGTTTGTTAGGGACGGGGGGACGGGTGGTGGTGGCAGGGAATGAGAGCCCAGGTCCACCTCCCTGTTCTCACAGCTCTGAGCTTTGCCAGGGTCGTGACACGTACAGCTCTGAGCTTTGCCAGGGTCGTGACACGTACAGCTCTGAGCTTTGCCAGGGTCGTGACACGTACAGCTTTGAGGTATGCCAGGGTCGTGACACGTACAGCTTTGAGGTATGCCAGGATCGTGACACGTACAGCTCCGAGCTCTGCCAGGATCGTGACACGTACAGCTCTGAGCTCTGCCATGTTGGCGACACGTACAGCTCTCAGCTCTGCCAGGATGGTGTCACGTACAGTTCTCAGCTCTGCCAGGATGGTGTCACAAACAGCTTTGAGCTCTGCCAGGGTGGTGCCACGTAGCCTACAGCTCTGAGCTCTGCTAGGGCCGTGACACGTACAGCTCTGAGCTCTGCCAGGATCGTGACACGTACAACACTGAGCTCTGCCAGGATCGTGCCACGTACAGCTCTGAGCTCTGCCAGGGTCGTGACACGGACACAGCTCTGAGCTCTGCCAGGGTCGTGACACGGACACAGCTCTGAGATCTGCCAGGGTCGTGACACGTACAGCTCTGAGCTCTGCCAGGGTCGTGACACGCACACAGCTCTGAGATCTGCCAGGGTCGTGACACGCACACAGCTCTGAGATCTGCCAGGATCGTGACACGTACAGCTCTGAGCTCTGCCAGGGTCGTGACAAGTACAAATCACACGAGGCGCTCTCTGCGCGGTGCCGTATCGTGATATATTTACGGGATAGTCACGCGTTCTATTTTCTGTCCCGCCGAACCCGCAGTGTTGCGGGTATCACATTTCCAGCTGACATGGCGCTTTCCTTGTCGAGCGAAGACAGATTTGCTTCCTTCCAAATGCCAGGGTCACCTGTGTGTATTCCGTGAGATGAGTTAGTTAGTGACTATGGAACATATTTTGCATTGTTTTTGTTGTTGTTGTTGTTCTGATCTGATTGGATAAGACTCAAAGAGCTCTAACGGCAATATCCGGATCGGTCGTTGAGGGTGTTGTTCAAGGATGTGTTTCTCGATTGCATATTAATTGTTTATCTGAAGGAGATCCACATTGTTCGAAAGTTGCAGGCTTTTGCTACATTTTTTTTACACACTCTCAGATGATGTGCAGTTTTAGCATACACACACACACACACACACACACAGACAGAGACAGACAGACAGACAAACGGAGACAGGGACAGAGACACAGAGAGAGAGACAGAGACATAGAGACAGAGACAGCGAGACAGAAAGAGACAGAGAGAGACAGCGAGACAGAGACAGACAGACAGACAGACAGAATTGTGTTCGGTTCACTGGGCGATAAAAACCAGTCATCTGTATCTATCTGTCCCATGTCACGGATTTGAGACTTCTGTGTAGGGGGACCAGCACAACAGGAACAGAGTTTTGCGACAGCTACATATGTGAAGCCCGTGACATGGGAGCTAGCCAGTGGAATGACAGGAGAGTTTATTCAACTTTCAACCGAACGTGGACATGGAGATCGCCTGGCCAGGAGGTGAACTAGCCTTCCACTGTCTGCGTCTGTGTGCGGAGATCGTATTGACAGGCAAGGTGAAATGTTCGGAAACGGACCAGTGAGGTTCGAAATGAGCGCGTCCCTGTTGAAGACAACCTTTGTCACCAGAGCTGTTGAAAACAACCTTTGACACCAGGGCTGTTGAAGACAACCTTTGTCACCAGAGCTGTTGAAGACAACCTTTGACACCAGGGCTGTTGAAGACAACCTTTGACACCAGAGCTGTTGAAGACAACCTTTGACACCAGGGCTGTTGAAGACAACCTTTGACACCAGGGCTGTTGAAGACAACCTTTGACACCAGAGCTGTTGAAGAGAACTTTTGACATAGCTGTTGAAGACAAACCTTTGACACCAAAGCTGTTGAAGAGAACCTTTGACACCAGTGCTATTTGAAGATAACCTTGAAGTGAAGCGGATTGGAACCAGTTTCCGTCAGTTCACCAACCGCGGTCGCCTTGCGGCTGGGCCCAGTACGTCCAACCGGCTCACATCCTCTTCGTGAGAATGCGGCTGGCAGTTATGTTTAGAGATCTGCACTAGTTGCGAGCCAGGAGTTGAAGCATAGCAATACTAACCTGTTGATCGATTCGCTGACTGGTCTTTAATACTCAAGATAAAGATCTTAGGCAGAAACCTAGTCTTGCAATCTGTCCTTGCTAAACCAACAGCATCAGCAGCAACAACAACAACAACGACGACGAAACGCACACGCATGGTGTGCAAAGTGTAGTGGTATGGCCAAAGTGTTAATAGATAAAAGTAAAAGCTTAGTTTTGTCTCAAAAATTCGTCTTGCCAAAGTGAATTTTTTTCTTTTCTTCTGTTTTGCTTTGGTGTTTTGCTTCGTTATCTGCTTGTTGCTGTTGTTGTTGTTTGTTGGTCGTGGTGGGGGGTTTGTTTTGGTTTTTGATACTGTTGTTGTTTTGTGTGTGTGCGCGCGCGCGCCGCGCGCGTGTGTGTGTGTGTGTGTGTGTGTGTGTGTGTGTGTGTGTGTGTGTGTGTGTGTGTGTGTGTGTGTGTGTGTGTGCTGTTGTTGTTTGTTTGTTTGTTTGTTGTTGTTTTTGGAGGGCTTGTTTTTGTTTGTTTTGGGGGTATTTTTAATAAGACCATACAGACGAGACCACGTTTTGGGATCTCGGGTGAGAAACGAAATTGTTGTTCTTCTTCTTCTGTGGCTAGCTGAAGTAAAACAGTTCCGTTACGGAGCATCTCAACACGGTTGGTCCCGGCAGACCAGAATGTTGACCAAAATATCGCCCGTGGCCGAGCGACACTAAGTGCACGCGACACCAGCGCAAATGTCGGTCGTGAGAATTGACAGAAAACGTCCAATCACGAATGCTGTCCAGTCTGTCTCGATCCTCGTGCCAGTGGCTATGACAACACCTTTTAGCACAGCATCTTTCGCCGGCTCTTTTATTCGCTCCTCCGGTCTTCCTGCACACAAGCAACCGGCGTGGCAAGAAAGTGGAACGCTTTCGTGTTGGGGCCAACGACAACACTGATGACCACAACGGCGGGTGACCTAGGCGCTAACTTGATGATTACTTTTATATAGCGCTATTCTCCGCTCTCGAGCAGACCCACTGCGCTCGGACTTGATTCTACATGAATGAATAGCTTTCTATAGCGCGATTTTTAAAATAAATAAAATATCCACCGAAGTGGTGTACTTACAGCGCTGGCATGGCTGGTGCCACATGAAACTGCTGCCATCTCGGCGCAAGTTCTGTGTACACCATACAACCATGTACCATGTCACTTCATGCAAAGCCACATACGTAAGGTGTATGCGTGTTTAGCTGTAACCTGCCACCTGCACTTTTGGCAGAATGACCGGGATCTTTTACGTGCTACTGCGGTAGCACGGGGGTGGAACGGATACCAAAATAAGAGTCAGTACTGAAAGTTGACCCTGCAGAAGAAAATTCTCCCGCCCCTCCCTCAGGGATTCGAACCCGCGACCTTTCAATCACGAGTCCGGCGCTCTAACCACTGAGCTATCCCCGCTCCCGGTCCTCTCGACATAGGCTAGCTGTCAAACGTAACAGTTTGCTGGCCGTTGCTTTCAAACGTAACAGTTGCTGCTATAATTCGAGACTTTCAGTCACTGTAGAATACACACTGTACCAGCAGCTACAAATAGAAAATATAGATTTTGCAGTTGCAGTCAGGTAAAATGCACATTAGCAGCTACTAACACATTTTTTGCAGTTGCATTCGCTGAAAAAAATGCATACTAGCGCTACAACACACATTTTACGTTTGCAGTGCTACAAACACAGATTTTGCAATCAGCACACTAGTGCTACAAACACAGATTTTGCAATCAGCACACTAGTGCTACAAACACAGATTTTGCAATCAGCACACTAGTGCTACAAACACAGATTTTGCATTTGTTACAGCTGCAGTCGCTGTAAAATGCACACTAATGCTACAAATACAGAGTTTAAAGCTGCGGTCGCTGTAAAATGCTCACTAGCGCTACCAACACTAGCGCTATAAACAGAGTTTTGTCTTTTTCTTCTTCTTTTTTTACAATTACAGTAGCGCACTAGCGCTACAAACACACTGTACCGTTGCATAGAGGCAAACGTGAGGTCTTAATGTCACAGGTCGCCTTTACGGACTTGATTCTGTCGCAACAAAACTGCCTCCCGTTTTTGCAAACCCGCAAAATTGACGCCCATGAAATCAGCACTGCAGGCTATGATCCAATTTCGGGCTACGATCCCTTTCGATCACGGTCATGTGACCACATTATGTATCATCAGTTGCTATGCGAAACGACAGACCCTGATGTCACCGTCGAGATTGTGATGTGAGTTCCAGGCAACTCTTTACTCATCTGATTCTGATCTGAAACAAGACGTCCATAGCCGATGACGTGAGTGAAAAAGAAGAAGAGAAAAAGAAACACGCCCTATTTTTTTCGTGTTCGAAGCACATGCAGTCTCTGTTTAGTAGTGGTAGACTCGGTTTACCAAGAATGCCTGATTTAATTATACGATACGTGATTTTCGTTGGCTATCGACGGATTGTGGCTGACGAAAGAAGAAGAGGTAGAGAACAATAGGAAGAGGACGTGCAGCAGGAAGGCGAACATCATGTAGACATAATGATTGTGGCTATGAGAGGATCATTGCATTTACAGAGACTCTCTCTCTCTCTCCCTCTCCCTCTCTCCCTCTCCCTCTCCCTCTCTCTCTCTCTCTCTCTCTCTCTCTCTCTCTTGAGACCATATTATACGGGTGGCGTGACGTTAAAAATCAAAGAATTACTCTCTGTGTCTGTCTCTCTCTGTCTCTGCGTCTGTCTGTCTGTCTGTCTGTCTGTCTGTCTGTCTGCTCTCTCTCTCTCTCTCTCTCTCTCTCTCTCTCTCTCTCTCTCTCTCTCTGCGTGTGTTGTGTGTGTGTGTGTGTGTGTGTGTGTGTGTGTGTGTGTGTGTGTGTGTGTGTGTACGTGTGCGTGTGTGTGCGTGTGTGTGTGTGTGTGTGTGTGTGCGCGCGCGCGCGCTCGCGCGTGTGTGTGTAACGTCAGGTTGTAGCTGCAGTCGCTGTAAAATGCTCACTATATAGCGAACATGGTACACGTTTGTTGAGCTGCAGTTGCTTGCAGCTGCAAACGCTCACTTACAGTAACAATTACGATTTTGCAGCTAGCTGCATCTCTGCAGCATTGTAGCGATAATGACCGACAACGATGGCGGTATAATTATAACGTACGAACTCAAGTGTGAAAATATGCTCTAAGTAGAAACAGTTTCTTCTGAATAAATGTGTCGTAGGTGACCCTGAAGCAGTTACACTCCAAACAGCAACAGTGCCAGTGAGAAGACGGAAAAAGCTACAACACCAAACAACACCCTACCCCCACTCAAAAAGGAAAGAAAGAAAGAAAGAACAAAGATTGCGGAGCGCGATGCGCAAAAAAATCGAAATGACCGTATTAAAAAAAAGCCATGCCATTTCGATCGCTAAGATGGGGCACAAGAAAAGAAAAAAAAGAAAAAAAAATCCCCATGTTTGAAAAATAGTTTCTCGTCAGAAATGTCTGATTAACTCTGCAATACCGTTGGAAAGAAAACTGAATTAAAAAGAGAGTTTAAGTGTCGACAAAGGGGATTACCCCGAAAATTTACAGGCTGTGTTTTGTCCTAATAAATAACGATCTTTTGGTTTAAGCAAAGTTTATTTATACTCATGAAAATATGGAAAATCAAAATCATTGCATAGGCATTAAACAAGCTCAGCTTATAGTGTTGTAAACATTCACAAGCATAATTTACTAAATTCATTTTGCAACAAGGGGGCATTTTTATGTTTTAGCGTTCTTTTGAACCTTTTATGTTTTTGGATCTTGTTTTAGAACGCTAGCAATCATTCTTATTTCAGTTTTTTTTTAATTAAAAAGAAGAAGATGAGGAAAAAGAAGAAAGAACTTCATCAACAAGCTGAATGGGAGGGTGGGGGTTAGGCGGTGGCCATAAGCACTGTGTGAATGAGGAAAGTTGCAGCAATGCAAACGACAAGAACACCAAGCGAACGTTGCAGCAGTGCAAACAAAAACAAGCGAAAGTTGCAGCAGTGCAAACTACAAGAACACCACGCGAAAGTTGCAGCAGTGCAAACTACAAGAACACCAAGTGAAAGTTGCAGCAGAGCAAACTACAAGAACACCAAGCGAAAGTTGCAGCAGAGCAAACTACAAGAACACCAAGCGAAAGTTGCAGCAGTGCAAACAAAAACAAGCGAAAGTTACAGCAGTGCAAACTACAAGAACACCAAGCGAAAGTTGCAGCAGTGCAAACTACAAGAACACCAAGCGAAAGTTGCAGCAGTGCAAACTACAAGAACGCCAAGCGAAAGTTGCAGCAATGCAAACTACAAGAACACCAAGCGTAAGTTACAGCAGTGCAAACTACAAGAACAGCACGCGAAAGTTGCAGCAGTGCAAACTACAAGAACACCACGCGAAAGTTACAGCAGTGCAAACTAAAAGAACACCAAGCGAAAGTTGCAGCAGTGCAAACTACAAGAACACCACGCGATAGTTGCAGCAGTGCAAACAAAAACAAGCGAAAGTTGCAGCAGTGCAAACTACAAGAACGCCAAGCAACTTTTGCAGCAGTGCAAACTACAGAAACACCAAGCGAAACTTACAGCAGTGCAAACTACAAGAATACCAAGCGAAAGTTGCAGAAGTGCAAACTACAAGAACACCAAGCGAAAGTTACAGCAGTGCAAACTACAAGAACACCAAGCGAAAGTTACAGCAGTGCAAACTACAAGAACACCAAGCGAAAGTTACAGCAGTGCAAAATACAAGAACACCAAGCGAAAGTTGCAGCAGTGCAAACAAAAACACCAAGCGACACATCAGCAGCTGCCGATCCGGACCGACATGAGCCGCTCGTCGTCCCTGACACAGACCTTGCGCAGGTAGCAGTTGGTATCAACATCCGGTACTGTCGCACGTGCCACGGAATATAATCGATGAGTTGAGTCTGCGGTATACATAAACGTATATAACTAAAGAGGTGTAAAAATGTAATATACAGTGCGTGTATCTTCCATTGGTACAGATATTGACCCCATCTGGTAGCCACCTTTATTGGCCAGTTTGATGCTTCACAGTCCCATTATATGGCATATTGGTAAGATTAATAATAATAAAATGAATGAAGGCCATTTATGATGCGCCGTGCCTGTCGATGAACACGACAGCGCTAGGCGAGTACAGTAGCACTGAATGACTATAATCAGTAGAATTATAGATAGTACAGCGTTCTCTCTCTCTCTCTCTCTCTCTCTCTCTCTCTCTCTCTCTCTCTCTCTCTCTCATACACACATGAAACCTCCAAACACATGCACACGCACACATACGCGCGCGGCGCGCGCACACACACACACACACACACACACACACACACACACACACACACACACACACACACACACTACACACACACACACACACAACACACACACACACACACACACACACACACACACACACAACCACACACACACACAACACACACACACACACACACACACACACACACACACACACAACACACACACACACACACACACACACACACACACACACACACACACACACACACAAAACACACACACACACACACACACACACAACACACACACACACACACACACACACACACACACACACACACACACACACACACACACACACACACACACATCGCGGTGTCCCCATAACCAGTACTATGACAGAAGTGGGTTAGGATGAAGGTAGTGTGACTATGTGTGTCACCGCCGTGACAAGCCTTCAGACAGCTGTCAGCTCGGGACCCCTAATGGGATCGGCGTCGATCAAAAACACAAGACGCAGCTTGTGGCCGGTACTCGGATCTCGCCCGTAACCCAGCCAGACAGTGCAACATCACACTCCACACAGCACGCTCCACTCTCCATACAGCACACTCAACACAGCACGCTCAACTCTCCATACAGCACACTCCACACACCACGCTCAACTCTCCATACAGCACACTCCACACAGCACGCTCAACTCTCCATACAGCACACTCAACTCCCCACACAGCACGCTCAACTCTCCATACAGCAGACTCCACACAGCACAGTCATCACTCCACACAGCACAGTCAACACTCCACACAGCACGCTCAACTCTCCATACAGCACACTCAACACCACACTCTCCACGCTCAACTCTCCATACAGCAGACTCCACACAGCACAGTCATCACTCCACACAGCACAGTCAACACTCCACACAGCACATTCAAGACTCCCTACATCACTCCACACAGCACACTCCACACTCCACACACCACGCTCAGCTTTCCATACAGCACACTCCATACCCCACACACCACGCTCAACACTCCATACAGCACATTCCACACTCCACACAGCACACTCAACACCTCACACAGCACATTCAAGACTCCACACAACACACTCTACACTCCACACAGCACCACTCGACACTCCACACACCACACTCCACACACACGCTCCACTCCCAACAGCACACTCAACACCCCACACAGCACGCCCACTCTCCATACAGCACACTCAACACCCCACACAGCACGCTCCACTCTCCATACAGCACACTCAACACCCCACACAGCACGCTCCACTCTCCACTCTCCATACACACACACACACACACCACCACCACCACCACCACCACACCACCACACACTCCATACACCCCACTCCACACACACCACATTATTCCACACACACCCCACTCCACACACACGCCACATTTCACACACACCACGCCACGCACTCCATACACCACACACACACACACACACACAACGCCACACTCCAAGCCTCGCTTTCCAGCATCCGTCCCCCAAACTCTGCCGTAATTGGTTACGCCATTGAATGGGCACTATATTCAATCATCTCCCCACATCTGTTTACCGATATCGCCCCAATAAGTATCAGCTACCCTGTGTAAAATTTAGGAAACGTTTGAGTCCTAAGACAGTGGAAGCAATATAGCGTCGAAGCACGCACGTGAACATCGGGTTCGGGTAAAAGGTTTGTTCCATCTCGATTCAAACAATTTTGGTTAATTTTCTTGTGCTGGCGGTAGCATTACGAGCGGTTTTAAGACTGAGAAACGACGTGGTCTGGTATACATCTCAGTAGTCTCCGTGATTCAGTTTTCGGAGAGTTATGGCGTAACCAGTCATCTTAATTTATTAAGACAGTGGTCGGAGGAAGGCTGTCGTCATCCGATGGTTGGAGTTTGAGTATAGTACAACACAATGCAACTCTACTGACAAGTCAACACACAAGGGAGTTAATTAGCGCTCGAAATACGTAGCACAAGTACAACAACAAAGACCTGAGTCGCCTACGGTAACTCTCACCTGGCATGTGGGTAAATACAAAGTACATTAACTCCACCACAGGTACATCCTGGGTTTTGTTCTGTTTCAGATTTGTTTTTATTCACAAGTGTCAGTGTTATTGCACCAGGAATATTGTACGGTGCCTAGTACACTCATCACATATTCACGACAGTCATCAAAACGACAGACAAAGTTGTGTTGCAATCACAGAAATAGCGAACACTGGGGTAAAAGGTCACGGATACATAAATACGTGAAAAATCCAACCGACATTACAGCTGCACACATCAACCCAAAGGTGCAAAGTACAACCCAGGACTCGGAACGCGGGTCGTATGACCCAACTCCTAAACGACAATCACGGGTTCACCGGGGAGGTGAGCGAGTCAGTGGTATCCGCCCACTCCCTCCCACCCTCCAACTACCCCCCGCCCCCCAACCCCCGGCCCTCTGGATGTTGGTCTGTCGCTGTACCACCTAATTTATTAGGGATATCCATGACTATCGTTTGAAATCTGTTGGCAGTCAAGCAGGCGGTGCGCGCCAGGCTGACGCGGTGTCGCATGAAACTTCGTGCATTTTGTTGTTGCCATTACTTTTAAAGGGTGCTACGAACGTCAGTGCAGGAAGCGGAAAGGAAGGTTACAAGATTGAAAAAGCGCGTGCGCGATTGCGTACACACAAATACTCTCTCTCTCTCTCTCTCTCTCTCTCTCTCTCTCTCTCTCTCTCCTCTCTCTCTCTCTCTCTCTCTCTCTCACACACACACACACACACACACACACACACACACACATACACACGCGAACACACACTCACATACACACACCAACACACAACACCACACACACACACACGCGCACACACACATACACACACACAACACACACACACACACACACACACACACACACACACACACACACACACACACACACACACACACACACACACATCACACACACACACACACACACACACACACACACACACACACACACACACACGCACACACACACACACACACACACACACACACACACACACACACACACACACACAACACACACACCACCACACACACACGCAAACACACACACACACACACACACACACACACACACACACACACACACACACACACACAACAAGGAGGAGAAGGAAAAGAGAGAAAGAAAAACTGTGACGTGATGATCCTACCGTGACGGAGAGATAGGCCAAGATCGGTGTGACGTCAGCTTGGCCAAAACCAGACGCTTCCGAAGTAAGGGCGGACCACGGCTTACACACGGTCGGTTCTTGGTGGGCCGAAACGGCTCGTTCCCGTGAGCCCACAGGTGCTGCACTTCCGGCGACCTAGGGGTGGTGGGCGGAGACAGGTCCTCTGAAGAGAATCTCTCTAGAGGCGCCACGATCGGCGGCTTCTTCCGGCTGGATGACATCAGCGAGCACTGACGCGCCATCGTCACCGACTCTGGTGACGACATCTGCTTCTCTTTTTTCTTCCTGTCCATTTTGCCGCTAGCGACACGATCCGGTGGTGGTACCCCCGCCACGGTTGGTTTGTTGCAGTGGTTGGTCAGGGATGAATGTACAATAGTGGACCTGACGGTGGTCTTCTGATAGCAGTGGAACGATGCTTTCCTCCACGTCCACACTCCTGTCTGTGAAGCGATGTAGTGCTACTGACACACTTTATGTACTCCAAGGAACGATGCTTTCCTCCACGTCCACACTCCTGTCTGTGAAGCGATGCAATGCTGCTGATGCACTTTATGTACTCCAAGGAACGATGCTTTCCTCCACGTCCACACTCCTGTCTGTGAAGCGATGCAATGCTGCTGATGCACTTTATGTACTCCAAATAGAACAATTTTGTTTTCAATGCTGTGTTTATGTGTGCCCTGAAGCAGTTACTCTCCAAACACAGTTTCTTTTGAATACTGTGTCGTGCGCGACAGTGTATACTCCAAATAGAAACGCTCTCTTTTGTATACTATGTTGTGCGTTACACTGAAGCAGTTATACTCCAAATAGTAACACTGTCTTTTGTATACTGTATGGTGCGTTCCACTGAAGCAGTTATACTCCAAATAGAAACACTCTCCTTTGAATACTATGTGATGCGTGACGCTGAAGCAATCGAAACACCGCCTTTTTAATACTGTTTCGTGTGCGACACTTATACTCCAAATAGAAACACTTATACTCCAAACAGAAACACTTTTGACTGTGTCGTGTGCGATACTGTATACTCCAAATAGAAACACTCGATCTTTTGGTTACTGTGTCGTACGTGACGCTGAAGAAGTTATATCCAAATAGAAACACTGCCTTTTGAATACCGTGTCGTTCGTTACACTGAATCAGCTATATTCCAAATAGAAACACTACCTGCTGAATACTGTGTCCTACGTTACACTGAATCAGCTATACCCCAAACAGAAACACTTTCTTTTGAATACTGTGTCGTACGTGACTCTGAAGACGTTATACTCCAAACAGAAACACTGCCTTTTGAATATTGTGTCCTATCTTACACTGAATCAGCTATTCTCCAAATAGAAACACTTTCTTTTGAATACTGTGTCCTATGTCACACTGAATTAACTATACTCCAAACAGGTACACTTTCTTTTGATTGCTATGTTTGTGCGTACGGCTGGAACAGTTATAATCCAAATAGGGACACCTTCCTTCGACGTCGATGTAGTTGGTGCTACTGAAGCAGGTGTACTCCAAATCGGACCGCCTGTCTAAAGTCGACGTTGATGCATGGGCCGCCAGTACACCTTTACTCCAGATCGGATCGCTTTCGGTCGATGTAGCTCTGCTAAACCAACTTTCCTCAAAGCAGCTTGGCTCAGTGTTGAAACAGCTCTGTGACGCCGATGTTGTCTATCAACTTTTTTTCTTTTCTTTTTTTCTCAAAGCTGCAATATTTTTCTTTTCTCTTTTGTGAAGCCGATGTCTGTAAACAGATTTTTCCTCAGTCGCAACACTTTCCTGGGAAACCGATGGATCTAACAGGTGAAGTTTTGCTCGGTGTTGAAAAAGCTCAGTGGAACCTCTCCTGTTTTTCACTCGTCTTCAAAGTTGTCACACCTTAGTAAAAACTAATTCCCCAAGGTTGTAACGCGTTTCTGTGAAGCCGATGTTGTCCTTAGACGTAATTTCCCTCAAAGTCGCAATACTTTTCTGTGAAGCTTATGTTGTCTATAAATGCACTTTTCCTCAAAGTTGCAACACTGTACGGTGGAGTTTGTGTTGTCTATAAATGTACATTTCCTCAAAGTTGCAACGTGAAGGTTATGTTGTCTATAAACGTGCTTTCTCTCAAAGCTGCAAAAATGTTTCTGTGAATCCCATGTTGTCTGTAAACATACTGTCCCTCTAAGTTGGAACACTTTTCTGTGAAACCGATGATGTCTATTGGTGGACTTTATCCCAAAATTGAAACAGCTCAGTGAAACCGTTCAAAGTTGGGAAAACTTTCTGTGAATCCTATGTTGTCTATAAACGTACTTTTTCTCAACGTTGCAACATTCCTTTCCTGTGAAGCCGATTTTGTCTGCAAACATACTTCTCCCAAAATTCGGAACACGCACTTTTCTGTGAAACCGATGCTGTCAACTAGCGTGTATTTGGTCAAAGTTCAAACAGTTAAACTGATGTACCGAAGTATTTCCCCCCAATGTTGGACAACTTTCTTCTGAAACCGATATTGCCGATTTACATACTTTTGCTCAGTGATAGATCACTTTTCCCTGAAACCGATGTTGTCTCTTAACGCACCTTTTTTTCTTCTCAAAGCTGGAACACTTTACTCTGAAACCGATGTTGTCTATTAACGCACCTTTTGTGAAAGTTGCAACACTCTTCCGTGAAACCGATGAAGAAATCCTTCGTTGAATGTCGGAGTGCTTTGGTCAAGACAGTAACAACACGTTTACATTTCTAATAACAATAGAGCGATAGGCAGCTGCTCTCTTTGTTTCGTCCCTAGAGAACACACACGCACGCACACACACACACACACACACACACACACACACACACACACACACACACACACACACACACACACACACACACGATGATCTAAAACAGATGTACTGACCTTTCTGGTACTAATAAGAACAATTTATAAAAGAAACAATTTAAAAAAATCAATAACATGGAAGATGTCTCGTATCGTCACGGACTCAGCCAAGACTCGTCGTGGCGACCAGTGTTGAAATCAAACGAGCAGCCGAGTTGCGTCTGCAGTCCAGCGTGCCGGCATGTGTTCTGTCGTTTACTAGCAACCACTCTTCCATTAAATCCCGAGGGCAGCTGAACCGCTATGACGCTAATGACACAACGACAGTGGCCAACTGTACAAGCACCGAGAAGGCCAGCCAGGCGACTCCCCCCAGCCTAAGACGACTGCTTGACAAGATTGGGAAGTGCGCAGGGTTTGGGTCCCCGTCGCGTTCACTATTTGTGAGCCGTATCGATTTGATGCAGGTACCCTCAAAGCAACGCAATGATGGATATAGTCGTCTGGTATTTAGGCCGTGTCTACAGCGGACCCTATAAGGCACTAACGTACATCGTTATAGTCACTGAAAAATCTTTCCCTTCAGCACAACGTCTCATGGGAGCTACACGTACAACACTGGCATAATCCCTGCACGTCAGCTTCGGGTGAGCTGAATAACAATGAGTGCATCACCCTTTGCTGCAGTGTATGCAGACCATTCGCTAACGCTGTGTGTAGACCAGTGTGGCACATAACCTTATCGTGGCGTGCACGTATGTCTCCAGGGGGATACCAACAACGCGCTGACAACTATTGGGTGTGGTGCTTTTCACAGTATGTTCATCTTCCTGAAAACGCCAACATTCTACGGGTATGTGTTCTTCATGACGAAGGTACCTGGTGTGGACTAAGTTTTTCACCACACCATCACAGATGTAATGGAGCTTCGTGCGATGGCGCCCTAATGAACTTACTAGAGTGTTCCAGAGTATATGTCACTATCGATTCTGTCCTTCAGCCCTATATACCAATATTGACGTGAACTCGCAGCGTGGTCCAGAGTATACTGTTGTTGTTTTTGTACTGCATATTATTATACGAGTACGAATGTTGTCAGTACCTTACAGCGGCTTTCACAGCATACTGATCAACCGCGCCTTTTGGACATGGTCAGCTATCTTGATTTTGGTCTTGACGGATTACGTTGGCAACGCCCAATTCTGGTACAAACACAACGGAAAAATGGGGAGAGCACTAAGCTCTAAGGTATGTTCCAGAGCAGGCCCGTTCCTGTGTTACATAGTGTGAGCTCAGCACTGTGTGTGTTCTGCGGATGGTATGCTGCGACAACTGTGATCCAAACACACAAAAGGTTCAACAGCGCTGATCTTTAAAGGACAGCACAAACCATGCTCACATTTTTGAGGTAAAGTCTTTTATCACGAATGACAGACATACAGATAAACGATGATAAATTAAAACTGCCTTCTTATCCGGTTTTACTTATCAGTACTCGCGTGTCTGGAGTGTGCTGAAGAATCAGTGCGCATAAATATGTATATGTAGGTGTATCAAACCCCCAAGGAAGGCAGTCTGCCCAATATTTGGGAATTTATGCCAGCTTCTTGTTTTACTTTGATTTTATCAGTTATGTATATATATATATAAAGGAATTAGACAACAAGGTGGGTTCAAATGTCCCCAATATTTGGGCCTAAGCCTTCTTCGGAGGAAGGGGGGGCTCACAACCCCCCACCCCCCACCTCGCCCCCCCCCCTCCCCCACCTCCCCTCCACCCCCCACCCCCACCTCCATTTTCAAAGTTCTCGCGTCCAACTAAAACTCATACGACAGTGGGGCTACGTCGTACTCGATGGACAATTGTTCCGAAGCTTGCTGATAGGCGCCCCCCAAATATCTATAATAAGCAGTCATATATATATATAATATAGAGAGAGAGAGAGAGAGAGAGAGAGAGAGAGAGAGAGAGAGAAAGAGCAAAAGTATAAAATATACAGGTACAGACCTACTCAGGAACATACCAGGCAGTGACCAAAAACCACGGTTGATGCTTACTGGCTGTAAGTTGCCCACAACATTCCTACTCGTATACATGCACACAGATTCTTCAACACACTCCCGACACGCCTATACCAATAACTAAAACAGGATAAGCAGACAATATTCAGTTATCATCGTTTGTAAATAAATAAATGTCTATTGCTTGGAGAAAGAGTATGCCCTGGATTTGCCAATGTCTGTTGCCCTCTTAAAATCAGCGTTCTTTTGAACCTTTTGTGTGTTTGGATCTTATTTCAAATAAGGTGTTGTTGTTGTTGTTGGTTTTGGTTTTGTTTTGTTTGTTTTTGGTTTTGTTTGTTTATTTGTTTGTTTGTTTGTTTCCATAAATTTCTATTGGTGCAACTTGCTGATACACGTTGTTAGCATGCTAATTGTAAAATCAGTCTAATATCACTCATGTGAAAAGACTTTAAATAAAAAAGGAAGAAGAAGATCTTATTTCAAAACACTAGCAGACAATTTCGTTGTTTCTTTCTTTTGTTTTAATTCATTTAGAATATAAATGCGTTTCGTGGTCTTTGCCAGTGTAGACTTCCTCACGTGCCACTCTAGCCTTATGCATCAAATCAATGCCGGAAAGCCGACACGGTGAAGAGAAATATTGCTATTGCTATTCCTCAGTGTCTCCACAAAGCAGGAGGTTCGTCTTGCTTGCTTCGCCCTGATATAACCGTACTGGTTACTGATATAACACAGGTACAGGCCTACTTTGGAACATACCTGACCATGTCCAAAAGTCACGGGTGATCAGTATATACTGCGAAACTTGCTGTAAGGTACTGTGACATTCCTACTGGTGTAATAATATGCACGAGAGAACAACAGCAGTATACTATGGACCAAACTGCACGTTGACGTAAAACACCAAGTGACTTACTTACTTACTTACTTACTTACTTACTTACTCCTGCTTGCATTCTATCTTTGGCTGACTGTGGCTGAAAATACTTGGCTGCAGTCACTGAGGTTTAAAAAAACAAATAATAAAAAGAATTGGCTCCAAACATTCAGCGTCGAGTGCCAGGTACTCTCACTCTCTGCATCAAACACATCACTCCATCCTGACCGCTATGCAATCTGCCACCGTGCAGTGATGTTTTGCGTCCTGCCTGTGTAAGATAGGCCTAGTGATTAATCCTGGCTGTGAGGCGATACTGATACTCGAACCCAGAGGTTTAAGCAACTTTAGAAAGTACAGGCCGGGCGTAAACCGTTTTAGATTTCCACCAGATAAAATCAGACAACGAATTGGAGTCTACAACGGATTACCAGATCACTGATTTTTGTGGATGGTCGCTATTGTGGATGTCTTTTACATTTCTCGGATGTCTGTCTGTATACAAAACACCTGCTGTCTGCAAGCTAATAAAAAAAAAAGTCTAGTTATTGCGTGCTGAACTTCACCAATACTTAGTCGTCTGGTGACATCAGTTTAGTTACTCCTGAAACTTTAGTGTTTCCCTCGTGCGTTAGTTACTGGCTCCCCCCCTTTGAAAAACAAACACACACACACACACACACACACACACCACACACACACACACACAAAAAAAGCGCACGTTTTTCACGGGACCTGCGTGCGGTGCGTGAGGTGCAGCGTTTGAGAAAACTGACTACTACATGTTGATAGGAGCCAAACCAACGGATACGTTTTCGATCTGTAATGGTTTTTGTGGATGCATGCAGCCGATAAATGCTTGCACATAATCCTGTAATACTGTTTCAAAAGACTGCTTAACTTCTGAGCTTTCAAGAGTGTCTGTTGAGTACCTGACGTAACCAGTTCCTGTCTCGATGAACTCCTGACTTCAGTGTCTTCTTTCATCTTGCTTTACGCCCTCAGAAACCATAAGGCTTATTAGGGACGGGGAGCCCAGGACGGCCCCTCGACTTTCACACAGCTCCTGAACTGTGACTTTAGTGGATCTGCAAGGCGATAAGACAGACTCAGTTCCTGGCTGAACCAAAGGCTCAGTTCCTGGCTGAACCAATTTCCGCTTTTGGTAGCTCTGATCACACAGAAGCGATTGTGCTACATAGAGATGAAATAATTCGGCCTGTCTTGCAACTGTTATTACACCGTAAGGGTGATGTTATTGAAGATGGAGTCCTCACTTCAGCAGCTCCAGTTTAGTTCCTGGCTGAACTAATTTCTATCTTTGGTAGCTCCAATCACACAGAAGCAGTTGTGCTGCATAGAGATGAAATAATCTGGCCAGTGTTGCAACTGTTATTACACCGCAAGGGTGATGCTGTTAAGGATGAAGTCCTGACTTCAGCGGCTCCAACTGTCGCCACACACAATCGGTGGACGTTCACCAGCTGCGGTCGACTTTCCGGATTGTAGCAGCAGCTTTGACCACGCTGTAATGATGATGCCACTTAGGATTAAATTGGCCGCAGTATTAACTATCATTCGGATGAGACTATAAACCGAGGCCCCTAGCTCGTGTGAATACACGCATGTAAACAGATATGACACGCGCATTAAAGATCCGGTAGTCCATGTCTGAGTTTGGTGGATTATAGAAAGACCAAAATAACCCAGCAGTCACTCAAAGTGTCAGAGTCTTCAGAATGTTGAAGTTGGATTCTATACGGAAGAACTATAGCACAACGGCAGTGGTGATGCTTATACGGGTTGAGGAATTTCGGACTCCGGTAGCTATGATCGTGATCACAATGTAACGATGAAGCCACTTAGAGCCGAACTGGCTGTCGAAACTATAACCCAACGGCAGTGCTAATACTACTTATGGCTGAGTCTCTAGCTACTATGATCGTGATCACAATGTAACGATGAGGCTACTTAGGGATGAAATCGTGACTTCCGTGTTCAAAGCTTTTATCATACGGTAACGATGTTATTGCACTTCCGGTTGAGATCTCCACTTTTTGTTTTGTTTGTTTGTTTGTTTGTTTTGTTTTTGTTTTTCCGTTTATCTGTGATTACACGGTATCGATGATGCCACTTAGAACTGAAATGTTGACCAGTTATTCTAACTACATAATCACACATCCCATTCGCGGCAGATTCCCACTTCCAAGCTGTGATCACACGCTAACAACGAAACCACTCAGGCAGAGACCCTGGCTTCGTTAGCTCTGCATGATACCCATGTACGAATGCCGCGGCTATAGTAATAACAATGCCACTAACTCCGTGAAAAGTAATTTACTCAGCACGTAATCTGAACAAAAGCGTCGTAATTTTGCGGTTCGCTAGCTACGTTTTCAACAGTACCTGCCGCCAACATGCAATGTACGGGGAGTTATATGCACTCATACACAAACTGTATGTGGAGTCAGGCACTCACAACCTACAAACAGGAATGAATATAGCAATTAACTGTCTTTCATACAAACTGTACGGGTAATTCATTTGCCCTCGAAGTATTTGTCTCCGCAGTGAAAGGCGAAACAACGTGAACATCAACTCCCAGAATGCACTCTGTTCCACCGAGAGTTTGTTTCACTGGCAGGCTAGCAATCACAGCCATGTGCTTAATTAACTCGCAGAGTGAAATCGCACCCCTTAAGCTGCACGTGCATCAAACCGCAGCGGGTGTCACAGACGTTTGTCAGCAGACAGAACTATAGATCTCACATATTCAGACACACGCGCGCTGGCATTTAAGGCCAAATTAATGTCCAGATTAACCAGCAGTTTCACTGAAAAAGTGATACTTAATGACTGTCAATCCCATAGACTCGTTTAGCGGAAAAAGAAAAAAATCAATATCACGCGAGGCCAGTCGTGTGGAGATTTGGTTAAATGCTAGCGACAATGGCGTTCGTGGTGACATTAGATCAGTCGAGAAACATGACGCGATGATCCATTTAGGTAACGCAACGAAATGCAACGAAATGCAACGACTTCTCGTCAGTGTAGATCATGCACGCAGACGTGCTCCAGATGAACAAACAAAAGGTTCGCCAAGTAAACTGCAACTACCGTCTTCTTTTTTCTTCTTTTTCTTTTTATCGATACCTTTGAGTGATGCTGCGTGTCTGAAACAGAGCTCAAATTGTCCAGACTTAAATCACAACAGCGAGGGTTGTTTTAATAATTAAATACATATTGTCCCAACTTAAATCACAACAGCGAGGGTTGTTTTACTAGTTAAATACATATTGTCCCGACTTAAATCACAACAGCGAGGGTTGTTGAATCAGTTAAATAAAATAATAAAAAAATTAAGAAAGAAAGAAGCTGGCTGAACTGGCAAGCACAAACAGCCTGTTCACAGGCGCTGAGACAACGTCCACGAAGACGTAGCTTCCAGATCAACACCCACACAGACTTGAACCACTACAGCATCCACGGAGACCAAGCCAACAATGCAACCCACTGGACTCTCTCTCTCTCTCTCTCTCTCTCTCTCTCTCTCTCTCTCTCTCTCTCTCTCTCTCTCTCCTCTCTCAGTCCCTGTCTC
>JABMCL010001716.1:370000-372500 GCA_018857735.1 Alviniconcha marisindica | reverse complement strand
AGAGAAAGAACTATAAAGGTGTTCACTTGTTGACATTCAAACAAATGGGTATTATATTATCATTGCAGTCTGATTATGTCAGACACGGTGTCTAGACGACCGGGAAGTCCCATATGTGTCGCGAGTCCGTCTCTTAAACGTTACTGGCCTGATCTCGTCCTTTCAAAGTAGTCTGCTTATCACTGCTCACCCATTTTTTCCAGGCGAACCCACAAGGTTGATGTTCAGTCCTGCGATTCGCTCCTGCAGGTATAGAGCTTCTCAAGCTCCTAAACACATCGGATCCTGTACGCATGGTTACATTTCTTCCAGGTGACCCACAAGGTTGATGTTCAGTCCTTATACAGGTATAGAGTCTCTCAAGCTCCTAAACACATCGGATCCTGTACGCATGGTTACATTTCTTTCAGGTGACCCACAAGGTTGATGTTCAGTCCTTATACGGTATAGAGTCTCTCAAGCTCCTAAACACATCGGATCCTGTACGCATGGTTACATTTCTTTCAGGTGACCCACAAGGTTGATGTTCAGTCCTTATACGGTATAGAGTCTCTCAAGCTCCTAAACACATCGGATCCTGTACGCATGGTTACATTTCTTTCAGGTGACCCGCAAGGTTGATGTTCAGTCCTTATACAGGTATAGAGTCTCTCAAGCTCCTAAACACATCGGATCCTGTACGCATGGTTACATTTCTTTCAGGTGACCCGCAAGGTTGATGTTCAGTCCTTATACGGTATAGAGTCTCTCAAGCTCCTAAACACATCGGATCCTGTACGCGTGGTTACATTTCTTCCAGGTGACCCACAAGGTTGATGTTCAGTCCTTATACGGTATATAGTCTCTCAAGCTCCTAAACACATCGGATCCTGTACGATGGTTACATTTCTTCCAGGTGACCCACAAGGTTGATGTTCAGTCCTTATACGGTATATAGTCTCTCAAGCTCCTAAACACATCGGATCCTGTACGATGGTTACATTTCTTTCAGGTGACCCGCAAGGTTGATGTTCAGTCCTTATACGGTATATAGTCTCTCAAGCTCCTAAACACATCGGATCCTGTACGATGGTTACATTTCTTCCAGGTGACCCACAAGGTTGATGTTCAGTCCTTATACGGTATATAGTCTCTCAAGCTCCTAAACACATCGGATCCTGTACGATGGTTACATTTCTTTCAGGTGACCCACAAGGTTGATGTTCAGTCCTTATCCGGTATAGAGTCTCTCAAGCCCCCAAAGACACATCGGATCCTGTACGCGTGGTTACTTTCTTTATGAACCAGCGGTTGTGCCCCCGGTAAATTTCCCCTGGACTCTGGGCCCTGTCCAAATGGCTTTCAGGGGAAAGGTTTGTGTTAGAACTGGGAGCCCCAATCCTGGACACTTTCTTTCCTGTCCTGGACTTTCCCGGGCCCCACAAGGTTTTTACCCTTTTTTTTTCCCCGTTAAACAAGGACCCGTACACGGGTGACTTTTCCCAAAAAGGTGTCACCAAAATGGTTAATTTTCTGCCTTAAGGTTGTAGTCTCCGACCCCACCGGTCCTGTACAGGTACATTTCTTCCAGGTGACCCCAAGGTTGATGTTCAGTCCTTATACGGTATAAGTCTCTCAAGCTCCTAAACACATCGGATCCTGTACGATGGTTACATTTCTTCCAGGTGACCCACAAGGTTGATGTTCAGTCCTAATACGGTATATAGTCTCTCAAGCTCCTAAACACATCGGATCCTGTACGATGGTTACATTTCTTCCAGGTGACCCACAAGGTTGATGTTCAGTCCTTCAGTCCTGCAGTCATAGAGCCTCTCAAGCTCCCAGACACATCGGATCCTGTACGCGTGGTCACTATCATTATAAACCAGCGTCTGTGCTCCGTAATTTCCCTGGACTCTCGTCTGTCCAAGGCTGCAGGGGCAGGTGTCTTAGAAGCTGGGAGCACAATATGGACACATTCATTACCAGTCTGGACTTCCGACACTGGTTTTATCTTTTGTTCGTAACAAGATCGAACACTGTGCATTTCCAAAGTGTCATCCATGGCAATCTGCTAAGAGCTTGTGGATCCGACCCCACCGGTCGGTTAGGTCACTGCATTATGGATCGAGACGTTGCCGGTTCCAGTCTCGCTTAGTACAGTACCCCCCCCCCCCCTTCACACACACACACACACACACACACACACACACACACACACACACACACACACCACACCACCACACCACCACCACACACGCACACCACACACACACACAACACACACACACACCACACACACACACACACACACCACACACACCACCACACACACACCAACCCCTCACCCAACACCTCCTCCTCCCCCCACCCACGCACCCACTCACCCATTACCCGACCCCCCACGCCCCCCACCCCCAACCCCCACACACACCCCACCCAATTACCCGACCCCACTTCTCGCTAAAAGACACAATGCCGGTTGCCATCTATTTCCCAGCGACAGTATCACACTTTTCAT
>JABMCL010001716.1:350000-357500 GCA_018857735.1 Alviniconcha marisindica | reverse complement strand
TTTTTTTAAAACGATGATAGACAAAAAGTGTCAACCGATCATCACACGATATTAGATAAAAATATCAACTTATCTTTCATATGCGCTGGAGTGTGTTCTACAAACTAGCACAGAACTTAGGGAACTACCAAAGGGAATTTATAATATCTGCGTTCGCATTACCCACAGCGGAGACAAGATATGACAAGCAAAATGTTTCACAAAGTATACGGGGTTGGGAGGGGGGAGGTGGAGGAGGGGGCAGGGGGAGGGAAGACGGGGTTGTGCCTTCTAATCACACACGCAAGTTTCCAAGTTGGCACGGCCGATCATGTCTGGTTTCCAAGGAAATTGCAAATTGCACGCAACGTCTCCGTGGCACGACGGCTAATGTTCGCAGGACAATTAAGGCTGATAGACAGACTTTGCAAGTGACTTTTTTCTTTTCTTTTCTTTTTCTTTTTTGTATATCAAACACGATCCGCAACACCCCTTCCACCATCCCACTGAAAATAAAAACAAAGGGAGAGAACCCGGAAGGAGAAAAGACATCAAAGAAAGGCTTGTCCACTGCAGGGCTTAATCTCGCTGTGACGTCACGGGCACTGTGTATGGATGTGAGGCTGAAGGGAGCAGCTGATGGACTTGTGCTTCCAGCCCCTCTGGGGCGGTGTGTGGGAAGGCGGGGTATGTGGGAAGGGGTATCCAACTGGCGGGGTGTGTGGAAGGGGTATCCAACTGGCGGGGTGTGTGGAAGGGGTATCCAGTTGGAGGGGTGTGTGGAAGGGGTATCGAACTGGCGGGGTATGTGGGAAGGGGTATCCAACTGACGGGGTGTGTGGAAGGGGTATCCAGTTGGAGGGGTGTGTGGAGGGGGTATCCAACTGGCGGGGTATGTGGGAAGGGGTATCCAACTGGCGGGGTGTGTGGAAGGGGTATCCAGTTGGAGGGGTGTGTGGAAGGGGTATCGAACTGGCGGGGTATGTGGGAAGGGGTATCCAACTGGCGGGGTGTGTGGAAGGGGTATCCAGTTGGAGGGGTGTGTGGAAGGGGTATCGAACTGGCGGGGTATGTGGGAAGGGGTATCCAACTGGCGGGGTGTGTGGAAGGGGTATCCAGTTGGAGGGGTGTGTGGAAGGGGTATTGAACTATCGGGGTGTGTGGGGAAAGGGGGATCCAGTTGGAGGGGTGTGTGGAAGGGGTATCGAATTGGCGGGGTATGTGGGAAGGGGTATCCAACTGGCGGGGTGTGTGGAAGGGGTATCCAGTTGGAGGGGTGTGTGGAAGGGGTATCCAACTGGCGGGGTGTGTGGAAGGGTTATAGAACTGGCGGGGTGTGTGGAAGGGGTATCGAACTGGCGGGGTGTGTGGAAGGGGTATCCAACTGGCGGGGTGTGTGGAAGGGGTATCCAGTTGGAGGGGTGTGTGGAAGTGGTATCCAACTGGCGGGGTGTGTGGAAGGGTTATAGAACTGGCGGGGTGTGTGAGAAGGGGTATAGAACTGGCGGGGTGTGTGGAAGGGGTATCCAACTGGCGGGGTGTGTGGAAGGGGTATCCAGTTGGAGGGGTGTGTGGAAGGGGTATCGAACTGGCGGGGTGTGTGGGAAGGGTTATAGAACTGGCGGGGTGTGTGAGAAGGGGTATAGAACTGGCGGGGTGTGTTGGAAGGGGTATCCAACTGGCGGGGTGTGTGGGAAGGGGTATCCTATTGGCGGGGTGTGTGGAAAGGGGTATCGGACTGACGGGGTGTGTGGGAAAGGGTATCCATTTGGAGGGGTGTGTGGGAAGGGGTATCGAAATGGCGGGGTGTGTGGGAAGGGGTATCCTATTGGCGGGGTGTGTGGAAAGGGGTATGGAACTGGCGGGGTGTGTGGGAAGGGGTATAGAACTGGTGGGGTGTGTGGGAAGGGGTATAGAACTGGGGTATCCAACTGGCGGGGTGTGTGGAAAGGGGTATAGAACTGACGGGGTGTGTGGGAAGGGTTATAGAACTGGCGGGCTGTGTGGAAGGGAAGAACTGGCGGGGTGTGTGGGAAGGGGTATCGAACTGGCGGGGTGTGTGGGAAGGGGTATCCAACTGGGGTATCCAACTGGCGGCGTGTATGGAAGGGGTACAGAACTGGCGGGCTGTGTGGGAAGGGGTATCGAACTGGCGGGTGTGTGGGAAGGGGTATCAGTTGGAGGGGTGTGGGGTAGGGGTATAGAACTGGCGGGGTGTGTGGGAAGGGGTATCCAGTTGGAGGGGTGTGGGGGTAGGGGTATAGGACTGGCGGGATGTGTGGAAGGGGTATAGAAGTGGCGGGGTGTGTGGGAAGGGGTATAGAACTGGAGGGGGATGTGGGAAGGGGTATCGGACTTGCGGGGTGTGTGGGAAGGGTATCGGACTGGCGGGGTGTGTGGGAAGGGGTATCGGACTGGCGGGGTGTGTGGGAAGGGGTATCCATCTGGCGGAAGACATTTTGTGGGAAGCGACAGTTCTGGGTAGGTCATGCTGTCACCCTTCCTGACTCGGGGTGACTCCATGCACTCCCGCACAAACTGAAGCGAAGGGCCAGCCCGTGTAGTGACCACCTACTACAAACAGAGCAATAAAATGAGCCGCCAGAGGAATTTGGGCCAACACTGTGCACTGTCCGCCAATCAGGTAAAGGCCAACCCTGCCACCACCACCCCAGCACGCGGAACAACTACTGGTCGTCGACTGAGTCCATAAACATCGTTAGGGTTACCCTCATTCCAGTACGCGACAAAATGGGTCGATAGGTGTCGCACTGCCACCAACTCACACGAATCACTGAATAGCATTGTCGCTGGCGCTGGGGTCACTGTAGCACAGTGACCATCTACCACAAAATGAGTCCATGGACGTAAGGTGTGTGGCCATCCCGTTGCAATGTTTACACAGTGTGATCACTGTAGCACAGTGACCATCTATCACAAAATGAGTCGATGGACGTAAGTTATCTGGCCATGCCATTGCAATGTTTACACAGTGTTATCATCATACGCCATCGAGAACACGGCATGGTTTCCGAAGCATTTTCGCCAGTCTTCGGGGTACCCGTACATGCAGAAACAGAAATCCTCTTTTAGTGAGACTGCAGGACTGTTAAAGTTTCTCTCCTTCACGCCTGGAGTGGGACAGACAATGGCTTTACATGCTTCGCTTACTCCCAGGAATTCTACCGTGCTAGCTTCTGCTGCACCAGTTCATTCAACTGCTTTTTTTCTCCCAATGCCCATATAACGCATCGTGGCCAGCTACAAACGGTAAATCGGACTTCTACTCGTGCTTTGATAAAATGCGTTTCAACCAGATGTGACCTAACCTTCAACAAGCAGTCAGTCTCCAGACACTACTATGTTTTCTCCGTTATCGATTTCTTGCTTAGTGTGCACATTTTACCACTAGCTAAGTAAATGAACTGTTCAACGGCCGTTACTGACTGACATTAGAGCGTCTAATCATATGCACAAACAATTGTTATTGCCGTCAATTTTTAACCGTCCAGACCGTTACAGCAGTCTGAGCATGGACCGGGCGAGTTCTGTATGCGAAAACATGTATATCTGCTTGGTGTGCGTTTCAGCGTGTGTGTGTGTGTGTGTGTGTGTGTCTGTATGTCTTTTCAGGCATGTGTGCATAGACGTGTGTGTGTCTGTATGTCTTTTCAGGCATGTGTGCATAGACGTGTGTGATTGCGCCAGAGGCGTCTTTTGTCTGAAACGTCTTCCTATGTTTCTCTCTCATTTCCTAATGGTACATCTCTGTGACGGAGTTTCCAAATGTGGGTTAACAATAGCTCGTTCGCTATTTATTGATTATCTATTTATTGCTGTTGTTCGGTAGTTGTTGCTGTGTTTCTATTGTTGTTGTTGATACCATTCATGGTTATGAGAATTTGCGAGTGTGTTTGTGTGTGTGTGTGTGTGTGTGTGTGTGTGTGTGTGTGTGTGTGTGTGTGGTGTGTGTGTGTGTGTGTGTGTTGTGTGTGTGTGTGTGTGTGTTGTGTGTGTGTGTGTGTGGTGTGTGTGTGTGTGTGTGTGTGTGTGTGTGTGTGTGTGTGTGCTGCTGCTGTGTGGTGCTGTGGTGCTGTGGTGTGTGTGTGTGTGTGTGTGTGGTGTGTGTGTGGTGTGTGTGTGTGTGTGTGTGTGTGTGTGTGTGTGTGTGGTGTGTGTGTGTGTGTGTGTGTGTGTGAGTGAGAGAGAGAGATAATGATGATGATGATGTGCGTGTATCTATAGGCCTTTGTAAGTGCCCCGAGATCTTACGAGATGGGGCGTCATAAATAATTTATTATTCTATTATTTATTATTATACTCTCTCTCTCTCTCTCTCTCTCTCTCTCTCTCTCTCTCTCTCTCTCTCTCGTTTCTTTAGCAAAGACAGAGGGCGGAGGGAGGGAAGAGAGAGGTTGATCAATCTCTCTCTCTCTCCTCCCCCTGTCAGATGATCGGGTCTTCATTTTGCATCCCACTTTAAAACAGTGTGAAATCGTGCTACTGGGACTGCATAATCGGATTAATAATCGCTTGGATGTAACTGACGGTTTGTGTGACAAAGCTAATCCTGGCAGACCTACTTCTGTCGGTGTGATTATCGGTTTGTGTGACCAATCCAGTCCTGACGGGCAAACTACGCTCTGTGTGGCTGTGGTTTAATAGTGTGACCAATCCAGTGCTGACGGGCAAACTACGCTCTGTGTGGCTGTGGTTTAATAGTGTGACCAATCCAGTCCTGACGGGCAAACCACGATCGGTGTGAGTATTGGTCTGTATGACCAGTCTAATCTTGACAGACCAACAACGGTCGATTTGATTAGGGTTTGGGTGACCACTCTCCACTCCTGACAGACCAACTACGATCGGTGTGATTGGTGGTTTGTGTGACTATACATCCAATCTTGATATACCAACTGTGGTCGGTGTGATTACTGGTTTGTGTGACTACATCCAATCCTGACATACCAACTGTGGTCGGTGTGATTACTGGTTTGTGTGACTACATCCAATCCTGACATACCAATTGTGGTCGGTGTGATTACTGGTTTGTGTGACTACATCCAATCCTGATATACCAACTGTGGTCGGTGTGATTACTGGTTTGTGTGACTACATCCAATCCTGACAGACCAAAATGAATACCATCGGTGCGATCAGCGGTTTGTGTGACCAATCCAGTGCTGACTGGCAAACTACGCTCGATGTGACAGTGGTTTGACGAAACACGTGCGTGCTTGAAGGCTCTGTTCCTTCCACAGTCTTATTACTTAGTACCCAAACCTTTCGGAGGGCGCTGACAGCGTCGGTGGACAGCTGCGCGGAGATGAAGAGTGCCCCTTCAGTGACGTAACCACTTCCGGATTCCGGCAGATTTTGGAGGAAGGTGCCGGAAAGCGATGCTCGGAGTGTGGGTTCGACCCAATGTTATTCGGTTTCCTCCGCTTGTCTAAGTGGGCGGAGCTTTCTGGCTAAACGCCGAGGGGTCAGTTACTGACCACTGATGACAATTACCTGGAAGCGCTATAGTTATAGCTACGTCCTACTGACCACTGACGACAATTACCCGGAAGCGCTATAGTTATAGCTACGTCCTACTGACCACTGATGACAATTACCCGGAAGCGCTATAGTTATAGCTACGTCCTACTGACCACTGATGACAATTACCCGGAAGCGCTATAGTTATAGCTACGTCCTACTGACCACTGATGACAATTACCCGGAAGCGCTATAGTTATAGCTACGTCCTACTGACCACTGATGACAATTACCCGGAAACGCTATAGTTATAGCTACGTCCTACTGACCACTGATGACAATTACCCGGAAGCGCTATAGTTATAGCTACGTCCTACTGACCACTGATGACAATTACCCGGAAGCGCTATAGTTATAGCTACGTCCTACTGACCACTGATGACAATTACCCGGAAGCGCTATAGTTATAGCTACGTCCTACTGACCACTGATGACAATTACCCGGAAGCGCTATAGTTATAGCTACGTCCTACTGACCACTGGCCGCCTGTCCGGCTGTGGTCAACCATGCATACTGGGGGCTGCTGTGAGATGGCAGGCTCCCTCCCACTCTCCTCCCCCATCTCCTCCCCCCCCCCCCCCCCCCCCCCCCCCCCCCCCCCCCCCCCCACCCCCCACCCCACCTCCCCCCACACACACACACCCCTCGTCTCGGCTCGTCTCGTTTGGACGTTGCAAGTGTCTGTGTCCCTGGAGAACCATCAGGGACGCCACACCCGACCAGCGTGAACTCCATCATGATTGCTTGCCCGGCCTGCTCTCACTATCTCGCTGTCTGCTGCCCAACCTCTCGTCAACAGAGAGAGAGAGAGGGAGAGAAAGAGAGAGAGTGTGTGTGTGTGTGTGTGTGTGTGTGTGTGTGTGTGTGTGTGTGTGTGTGTGTGTGTGTGTGTGTGTGTGTGTGTGTGTGTGTGTGTGAATAAAATGAAATCACAGACATAGACACACATCCCCTCCCCATATATAGCCCCATATCAACTCAAGCGGTCGCCTCCCCCCCCCCCCCCGCCCCCCCCACACCCCCAGCCTCAAGCGCTCCTCCCCCCCAACCCCAACCCCCACCAGATTAGTCGTACAGCCGTACTTCTCTTCCAATGGGTGCATGAATGTAGCACACACACACACACACACACACACACACACACACACACACACACACACACACACACACACACACACACACACCACCACCACCACCACCACCACCACCACCACAACCACAACCACCAAGAACAACAACAACAACAACAACACCATCACCACCACCACCAACAACAACAACAACATCCTCGCGTCCGAACGCGAAGTGAGAAAGACGACAGCTGGATCAGCTGTCGGCAAGCTGTGCCCTACATCAGCGTCATCACCGGACTCCGAGACCGCAAGTTTGTCCAGCAGCCTGTAAACTTCGCGACTCTCCGACTCCGTTAACCCCTTCACTGCCACAGCCTGTAAACTTCGCGACTCTCCGACTCCGTTAACCCCTTCACTGCCACAGCCTGTAAAATTCCGGGCTGAAAGCCGCACGAACGTGCCTGCAAACAGTATATTTTCTGGTCCTACAACATCTACTTTCAATGCTATGCGTTTTGACGGAAATCCTTTCACCTGCCAATGCCAACAAAGAAGACAGAGAGGTTTAACGGTTTCAGAGTTTACAGTTTTATTGGGTCTTTTAAAGGGCCCATGGCGTGAAATTAATTACTTTTGAAAATTCTCACGACGCGCAAGAGAGGGGTTGATAAGGGTGGACAGTTAAGAAGGAGGAAAGGGGGAGGGAGGGGGGGGTGGGGGGGAGGGGGGGGGAAGGGGGGCAGGGGGAAGGTGGGTGGGGGGGGGGAAGGGAGGAAAGGGAAAGGTTGTTATCAGCTTGTCGCATGCTGCGTCTGCAGGGTTGACACTTCAGCAACCACAGCCCCGATTCCGTCACCAGCAGCAATTAGCGAACCTCTAAAAGACGTGTATTTTTTTCTTTCTTTC
>JABMCL010001716.1:335000-337500 GCA_018857735.1 Alviniconcha marisindica | reverse complement strand
CTCCCAGTCTCTCACTGAGTTGCGCGCGCGCACGCACACATACACTGACACAAACACGCACACACACACACACACCACACACACACACACACACACACACACACACACACACACACACACACACACACACACACACACACACACACACGCGCGCGCGCGCAGCCACGCACACATACACTGACACAAACACGCACACATATACACATGCACAAACACACTCACACACACACACACACACACACACACACACACACACAACACACACACACACACACACAGCACGCACGCACGCACGCACACGCACGCACGCACACGCACCGCACACGCACGCACGCGCGCACGCACGCACTGCACACACGCACGCACGCACCCAAGCACGCACACAAGTGCGCGCGCTAAACATGCGCATGAAACTCTGACGGACGTATACGAATATGGAAGTATCGTCGAAATTGAAAGGGGAAAAAATCGGACATGAAGCTTATGCGTACTACGTACAATTATGCATAATTGTGAGCGCGTAGGTGCGTGCGTGTACGTGCGTGCGTGAATGCGTGTGCCTGTGTAGCGTGTGTGTTAGCGTGCGTGTGCGTGTGTGTCTGAAAATTTTAGTCGTTGTTGCAAACGAGCAATTTGTAGCGACTAAAGTGCAGCCGGCTAGGCTCCTTCGGCTGCCAGCCTGTACACTAGGCCGTCAGACGTGTGCGCAAGAAGCCAGGATCCCTGCGGAAACGAGACAGTCAGCTCTGACCGTGAATGGAAGTCAGGGAAAGCTGTCTCCTCACCTTTGTTAAGCTCCAGCCTTCTTCCACTCTTGGAGCTTTGCTTGTAAATTAATGTTTTTGTTAGGCTCACTCCCTTTCCATTCCCTTGGAGCTTTGCTTGTAAAATGTTTTTGTTAGGCTCATTCCCTTTCCATTCCCTTGGAGCTTTGCTTGTAAATGTTTTTGTTAGGCTCACTCCCTTTCCATTCCCTTGGAGCTTTGCTTGTAAAATGTTTTTGTTAGGCTCACTCCCTTTCCATTCCCTTGGAGCTTTGCTTGTAAATTAATGTTTTGTTAGGCTCATCCCTTTCCATTCCCTTGGAGCTTTGCTTGTAAATTAATGTTTTGTTAGGCTCACTCCCTTTCCATTCCCTTGGAGCTTTGCTTGTAAATTAATGTTTTGTTAGGCTCACTCCCTTTCCATTCCCTTGGAGCTTTGCTTGTAAATTAATGTTTTGTTAGGCTCATTCCCTTTCCATTCCCTTGGAGCTTTGCTTGTAAAATGTTTTTGTTAGGCTCACTCCCTTTCCATTCCCTTGGAGCTTTGCTTGTAAATTAATGTTTTGTTAGGCTCACTCCCTTTCCATTCCCTTGGAGCTTTGCTTGTAAATTAATGTTTTGTTAGGCTCACTCCCTTTCCATTCCCTTGGAGCTTTGCTTGTAAATTTGTTTTGTTAGGCTCATTCCCTTTCCATTCCCTTTGAGCTTTGCTTGTAAATTAATGTTTTGTTAGGCTCATTCCCTTTCCATTCCCTTCGAGCTTTGCTTGTAAATGTTTTTGTTAGGCTCACTCCCTTTCCATTCCCTTGGAGCTTTGCTTGTAAATTAATGTTTTGTTAGGCTCACTCCCTTTCCATTCCCTTGGAGCTTTGCTTGTAAATTAATGTGTTTTTTAATTTTTTGTTAGGCTCATTCCCTCCTCCACTCCATTGGAGCTTTGCTTGTAAATGTTTTTACAACTCCCTTGGATGGTCCCGCAGTCCGCTACGGAGGACGTAGAAATGTTGGATCTGGTGAAAAGCCGGAGACATAAGAGGGTCTCTTTTTTAAAGCCTAAAATGGGTCAGACTGTAGCTTCTCACGCCTTGCCTGCTGCCAGGAATTCGAATGTTACAATTTATGTTTTTGCATGCTGCCAGGAATTCTAACGTTATAATTTTTGTCTTTGCGTTCTGCCGGGAATTCTAACGTTGTGATTTTTGTCTTTGCCTGCTGTCAGAAATTCCAACGTTATAATTTGTGTCTTCCTAGAACCTTTCGACCCCCCCCCCCCCCCCCCCCCGGCCCCTCCGCTTCACCCCGAAAAAGACAAAACAATAGCTTCAACCGTAGTAATAGACAATGGAGCACGAGGTTTTACTGGGCGTTAAAGAGTTAAATCTCACTGGCCTGGTGACCTTCGCCTACAGATATTGGCTTTTAACAGCGCGTACGTGTATTTGTGTGGCAGCGTCCACTTGTGCAGCGCAGTTTAACTCCATAAAGACAGCCACGTGCTGCCTGCGCTAGGAGAAAAGGATGGAAAAAGTGAGGTGGATGAGTGGGTGGGGAGGAATTACGAATCAGGGAAGTGGACTGTGCGGGAAATGGATGTGTAGAGCGATGTGTGTGTGTGTGTGTGTGTGTGTGTGTGTGTGTGTGTGTGTGTGTGTGTGTGTGTGTGTGTGTGTGTGTGTGAGAGAGAGAGACAGAGAGACAGAGACAGAGAGAGACACAGAGAGAGACACAGAGAGACA
>JABMCL010001716.1:330000-332500 GCA_018857735.1 Alviniconcha marisindica | reverse complement strand
ATTGCACTTTTCATCACTTAAGAGTGTTGACAGAATGGACCTTTCATCACTTAAAAGTGTTGACAGATTGGACCTTTCATCACTTAAGAGTGTTGACAGATTGGACCTTTTACCACTTAAGAGTGTTGACAGATTGGACCTTTCATCACTTAAGAGTGTTGACAGATTGGACCTTTCATCACTTAAGAGTGTTCACAGATTGGACCTTTCATCACTTAAGAGTGTTCACAGAATGGACCTTTCATCACTTAAGAGTGTTGACAGATTGGACCTCTCGTTACTTCAGAGTGCCGAAAGAGAGAGGGCCATTCCAACTGAGCTAACTAGGTCACGATGATCCATTAAAATCGAAAGTAAGGCTTCGTGTGTGTGCAAAATGACGAGAGATTTTGTTGTTTGCACCGTAACCTATTCACACCTAAGCCTCCGTCGCTTTCGATTTCGGTTACCTTCGTGACCTCAACTCATGAATTCTGTTCCCTGTGGACAGCCCGTGGAACGCGTGCGACGACAGGACGCGAGGCGTACAGAATTACCTCCCTTCGTTCCCAGCCCACAGCGGTTTATCCCTTCTCCCCTCCCCGCCCTCACCCCCTCCCTCCCCCCCCCCCCCCCCCCCCCCCCCCCCCCCCCCCCCCACGCACCCACCCCCCACTTCCGCCTCCCTCAACCCCACCTCCCGTCCCCACACACCCATTTAGTCCAAATTCATAATCGAAAGGTTAAAAAAAAAAAAATGATACCCCCCCCCCCCCATTCCCTCCAGTAATTGCCTGTTTGGAAGGTTCACAATATACTCTATAGGGAGAGAGGGGTGGGCGTACTGTAAGGGGATTGGGGATGGTGGGGGGGGGGAGCGGTGTGCGTGGGTATTTATAAAGAAAGTTTGCTTTCAGTATCGAGAGTACAGAGCTCAGGAGCTGTGTGAAAGTCGAGGTGGACGTCCTTTTTCTTTCTTGGTGCTTTACGTCCACGGTGGCGAGATGGCCTATTAGGGACGGGGACAGAGTGGGAAGCGGACGACAGAGTGAAGGCTCGACTGCAGAAACCGCCCGAAAAAGACAGGAGAGACTGTGGACCGCCGCCAGAACAATGGAAGTGTTAGGGCGGTGTCCCCTCGCCATTGCCCAGCGACTTGTGCACTGCGCAATTGCGGTTTCAACTGCTGTGCTTGGGCAGAGTCACAAAGACAATGTCCGTTGCACTGCTGTTGACGAACAACTTGGACAACTCAAGCAAAGGAAGTCCAGCTTTCTTAGCCCAGCTCCACCTCCCTCCTCTAAGATCTCTTGATCTTTTGATCTCGCCTGGACCGCGACACTATGGACGTCCTGGGCAACTGTCCCTAATAAGCCTACGGTTTCTGTGGACGTAAAGCAACACTTCAGCAACACGATGGAGTCAAGTTGATGACTGTCGAATGACGCGTAGATGTAACTCCACAGATCCAAACACACGCAAGGTCAAAAAGAACGCTGATTTGAACTAGACACCACAAAACGTGCGCAAATTAGTGTTCAGAGTAAACCCTTTAACTGTCTGCTTATTTCGCGCGGTATAATTACAGACAATATCCACACCCAGCTTGTAACTTTGTCTATGATACAAGTCGCAGCAGCCGAAAAATAGTTAAACAACATCTCTCCTTCCCAACCCACGTATTGGCTTCCACGTCTGTCCTGACCTCTCTCTCTCTCTCTCTCTCTCTCTCTCTCTCTCTCTCTCTCTCTCTCTCTCTCTCTCTCTCTCTCTCACACACACACACACACACACACACACACACACACACACACACACACACACACACACACACACACACCACTCACTCACTCACTCACTCACTCACTCACACACACACATACCCTCCCGCACGCACACACACACACACACGCACACACACATACACACACACACACACACACCACCCCATCCCCACCCTCCACACACCACACACACACACACACACTCACACACACACACACACACACACACACACACACACACATACCCCCCCCCCCTCATACACACACACACACACACACACACACACACCACCCCATCCCCACCCTCCACACACACACACACACACACACACACACACACCCACACACACACACCACCCCATCCCCACCCTCCACGCACACACCGTCTTTGATGAATCGAGTGTATTTAAAATGTCAGCCAGACCGTCTCAAGGGATGCTTGCCTGGAAAATTGTCTCTCCGAGTGAACGAGCGAAAGGTTGTGTGGATTTTGGTCGTGTGTCGTCACTCTCTTTCCAGAGGTCTGTGAGAAAATCGGACTCCCGTTGCTGTGTCCTCCGGGACTCCACCCTTTTGCAGCACAATAACCTGGCTTCCCGCCTGCTTGGGCAAGAGACGGTGCGCGACGTCTGTAAGGAATGGAGCTCTAAGTGTGTATCTGTGTGTGTAGCACTGAGATGACAGAGAGGGGTTGGGGGGGGGGGGGGAGGGTCAGAGAGAGAGAGAGGGATAGGGGT
>JABMCL010001716.1:307500-322500 GCA_018857735.1 Alviniconcha marisindica | reverse complement strand
ATTTACTTTGAATGTCTTGGTTATGTATACTTAGCAACGGCAGATATGTGAGTCGGCCTTTGTGCTAATATCTTTACCAGAAAAAAAGCCCCCTTTTCAAACTCTCTCTTCTCTCTCTCTCCTCTCTCTCTCTCTTCTCCCCTCTTCTCTCTCTCCCCCTCTCTCTCTCTCCCGAATATTTTACTTTAGTCTTGGGTTTTTAGTAATACTGTAGCAACGGCAGATATGTGAGTCGGCCCCTTTTTTGCTAATACTTCACCGTTTAGAAATAAAGTTTTTAATTTTAAAAACCGTTCTTTTTTCTCCCCCCTCTTTTCCCCCTCTCTCTCTCCTTTTCCTCTCTTCCTCTCTTCTCCCCCCCCTCCCCCCTCACACACACCAACACACAACACACACACACACCACACACACACACACACATGCACACAGCGCGCATTTACGAAGTACACAAAAGAGCATCAAACTACAAATATTAAAATTACCGAAAAGGAATATTTTCCATCGTTGTTCATCGTCGGCCAACTGCTGTGATCGCCATTCAACTTCGTGACCGAGGCAACATTCCGGTACAATTGTCACGTGATATCAATACTAGACTAGGGGCTACAGTACTAGTTTTACTACTCTTTTACTACTCTTGTCACTTGTTTCAGCAACTGGCAACGCATTCACATCGACAAGTAATCGACCAAAGCATCGTCCCCGTCGTCTTCAGTGTCGCAATGACCAAGTAGTGGATCATTTTGTTGCATTATTACACTCACGGTATTACAGTCGCATTATCACAGTCGCATTAATTATACAGCCTCGTGGGCTTGGGTTGTGTCGCAACACATTGCCACCAGTATGAAGACCTAGGCTTGAGCTGTGTCACACATCACATTGACACCAGCAAGAACATCAAGGCTTGAGCTGTCACATTACATTGACACCAGCAAGAACACAATGGCTTGAGCTTTCACATTACACCGACACCAGCAGCTGTGTCACAACACACTGACACCAGCAAGAACACCCAGACCTGGGCTGTGTTACAACACACTGACACCAGCAAGAACACCCAGACTTGGGCTGTGTTACAACACACTGACACCAGCAAGACAACCAAGGCTTGGGCTGTCAAAATACATTGACAGAACACCAAGGCTTGGGCTGTGTCACGAAACACTGATACCAGCAACACCACCAAGGTTTGGGCTGTCAAATCACATTGACACCAATCAGAACACCAAGGCTTGGGCTGTGTCACAACACACTGACACCAGCAACAACACCAAGGCTTGGGCTGTCAAAACACATTGACACCAACAGAACACCAAGGCTTGGGCTGTGTCACGAAACACTGACACCAGCAAAACACCAAGGCTTGGGCTGTCAAATCACATTGACACCAATCAGAACACCAAGGCTTGGGCTGTGTCACAACACACTGACACCAGCAACAACACCAAGGCTTGGGCTGTCAAAACACATTGACACCAATCAGAACACCAAGGCTTGGGCTGTGTCACAACACACTGACACCAGCAAGAACACCAAAGCTCCATTAAAATGTTGTCAGGCGCTGCATAGTTATACGGGGACTATCTTACAACCATGCTAATTCAGCGCCTTGCATGAAAGCTCCCACCCTACAGAAGTGGAGACCTATATAGCCTCGGAAGACATGCAGTGTCACAGTGTGTCTGCCGGTGTAGCGATGTCCCACGTGCAGTCCTCTCGCCCTATGGAAAGCGTTCTTCAACGTGCAATGGCAGCATGTACCGGGGGGCCCCTCAGAGTTGAGCTGGGAGCGCTACTGCCGGAGTTACAGACAGGCTTAACAGACATCAGACTGAAGGCTTCACAGCACGCACATAACTCTATGACAGCGGTCACTTCGCTGTTGCGCAGCCTCTCACCCCACTCAAATACAATCCAACCCCTTTTTTTTACCTTTTGGTTTTAAAACAATTTGGGGGGTTCGGGGTGGGGGTAGGGGGGGGAGGAACAGGAGGGCGGTCAGCGGCATTTCTCCATCTTCATCACACCACGTCCACGTTAAGGCAACAAAACAAGGCTGAACTACAAGTACGTGCACGGCATGTGGACACGTTAATTCACACACACACACACACACACACACACACACACACACACACACACACACACACACACACACACACACACACACACACACACACACACACACACACACACACACACACGCACGCACGCACGCACGCACGCACGCACACACACACACACTCAAGAAAATGCAACGCAACACACTCCCTCACACACAAACCAAAACTCAACACAACAATAACAGAAACGATCAACACGACACAATAACAAAGAGTAACGACAAATGAACACGACACACCCACACACAACACCATCAACAACAATCAATCCAAAACACTCATATACAACAACAGCAACGATCAATACGACACACTCTCACACAACAACAACAACAACAACAACAATTAATACGACACACTCACAGACACACACAACACCATACAACATCATCAACACCAATCAAATCAATATGGCACACTCACACACGACTCCATCAACAACAATCAACTCGACACACCCACACACAACACCATCAACAACAATCAATACAAAACACTCACAGACAACAACAGCAACGATCAATACGACACCCTCCCACACAACGACAACAACAATCAATATGACACACTAACACACAACAACAACAATCAACGCAACAACAAGAGCCAACACAACAACAACAACTACAACAAACAACACAACGCAACAACAATATCAACACCACCGCCGCCACCACCACCACCACCACCAACACCAACACCAACAAAAACAGGCAGCGACACCACACCCACGCCCACGACACTCACCTGCGACTTTTCCTGATCCCTCCCAGCATGATCCAAGGCACGGGCACCCCGGGTGGCAAGGACTGGTGTCCCCCGGGTACGGAGAGCTGGGTGGGGCGCTTCTGACCCGCCATGGCATCACTGGAGCTGTGGTGTCGCCGCACTCCGCGAACCTGTCGCCGCTGCTGGTACACAAGCTGCTGCGCCAGCTGCTGCTGATGATGCTGTTGTGGCGGGGACAGTGGCGGCGGCAGCGCTTTGTCCCACTGCGCTACCGAGGATGCTGAGGGCCGCGCACCGAGACTTCGACTTCGCCAGGCCTGGAACGGGGAGGAAGGTGGGGAGCGAGGGGAAGGAAGGGGCCTGAAGGGTGGCCCTGAAAGGCCGGGGGTTCCCGAGTCTGGGGCCCTTTCCCCCGCCTCGGCTTCGTCTTCCTCCTCCTCCTCCGGGGCACCTCTTAATCCCTCCGGGGGGACTGGGTTGCAATCTGGGGGCTGGACCCCCCCGTCCGCCACCGCCCACACCTCTCCCTCCTTCTCCTCCTCCTCTGCTCCTTCTTCTGTTGTCGTTTCTTGTCGGCCTGCGTTGGGGTCGGTGGTTGTTAGTCGGGGGGGCCGCGGCTGTGCCCGAATAAAGCCAAAATGGTTTTCGTGGGAAGTGTTTTGATTTCCATTTTACCCCCGTTCTCCCGCCCTCTAAAAAAACTTGTGGTTTCTGTGGACGTTAAGCGCCATGTTTACTGACTTCACCTCCATCCCCCCTTTCCCCCTTTCCTTCTCCCGTCTCTAAAAAAAACTTGTGGTTTCTGTGGTCGTTAAGCGCCATGTTTACTACTTCACCTCCATACCCCCTTCCCTCCTTCTCCCCGTCTCTAAAAAAAACTTGTGGTTTCTGTGGTCGTTAAGCGCCATGTTTACTCACTTCACCTCCATACCCCCTTCCCCTCCTTCTCCCCGTCTCTAAAAAAAAACTTGTGGTTTCTGTGGTCGTTAAGCGCCATGTTTACTGACTTCACCTCCATACCCCCTTCCCCTCCTTCTCCCCGTCTCTAAAAAAAACTTGTGGTTTCTGTGGTCGTTAAGCGCCATGTTTACTGACTTCACCTCCATACCCCCTTCCCCTCCTTCTCCCCGTCTCTAAAAAAAACTTGTGGTTTCTGTGGTCGTTAAGCGCCATGTTTACTGACTTCACCTCCATACCCCCTTCCCCTCCTTCTCCCCGTCTCTAAAAAAAACTTGTGGTTTCTGTGGTCGTTAAGCGCCATGTTTACTGACTTCACCTCCATACCCCCTTCCCCTCCTTCTCCCCGTCTCTAAAAAAAACTTGAGGTTTCTGTGGTCGTTAAGCGCCATGTTTACTGACTTCACCTCCATACCCCCTTCCCCTCCTTCTCCCCGTCTCTAAAAAAAAACTTGTGGTTTCTGTGGTCGTTAAGCGCCATGTTTACTGACTTCACCTCCATACCCCCTTCCCTCCTTCTCCCTCTCTAAAAAAAAAACTTGTGGTTTCTGTGGTCGTTAAGCGCCATGTTTACTGACTTCACCTCCATACCCCCTTCCCCTCCTTCTCCCCGTCTCTAAAAAAAAACTTGTGGTTTCTGTGGTCGTTAAGCGCCATGTTTACTCACTTCACCTCCATACCCCCTTCCCTCCTTCTCCCCGTCTCTAAAAAAAAACTTGTGGTTTCTGTGGTCGTTAAGCGCCATGTTTACTGACTTCACCTCCATACCCCCTTCCCCTCCTTCTCCCCGTCTCTAAAAAAAACTTGTGGTTTCTGTGGTCGTTAAGCGCCATGTTTACTGACTTCACCTCCATACCCCCTTCCCCTTCCTTTTCCCCTGTCTCTAAAAAAAACTTGTGGTTTCTGTGGTCGTTAAGCGCCATGTTTACTGACTTCACCTCCATACCCCCTTCCCTTCCTTTTCCCTTGTCTCTAAAAAAAAACTTGTGGTTTCTGTGGTCGTTAAGCGCCATGTTTACTGACTTCACCTCCATACCCCCTTCCCTCCTTTTCCCTTGTCTCTAAAAAAAACTTGTGGTTTCTGTGGTCGTTAAGCGCCATGTTTACTGACTCTTCACCTCCATACCCCCTTCCCTTCCTTTTCCCCGTCTCTAAAAAAAACTTGTGGTTTCTGTGGTCGTTAAGCGCCATGTTTACTGACTTCACCTCCATACCCCCTTCCCCTCCTTCTCCCGTCTCTAAAAAAAACTTGTGGTTTCTGTGGTCGTTAAGCGCCTGTTTACTGACTTCACCTCCATACCCCCTTCCCTTCCTTTTCCCTTGTCTCTAAAAAAAACTTGTGGTTTCTGTGGTCGTTAAGCGCCATGTTTACTGACTTCACCTCCATACCCCCTTCCCTTCCTTTTCCCGTCTCTAAAAAAAACTTGTGGTTTCTGTGGTCGTTAAGCGCCATGTTTACTGACTTCACCTCCATACCCCCTTCCCCTCCTTCTCCCCGTCTCTAAAAAAAACTTGTGGTTTCTGTGGTCGTTAAGCGCCATGTTTACTGACTTCACCTCCATACCCCCTTCCCCTCCTTCTCCCCGTCTCTAAAAAAAACTTGTGGTTTCTGTGGTCGTTAAGCGCCATGTTTACTGACTTCACCTCCATACCCCCTTCCCTTCCTTCTCCCCGTCTCTAAAAAAAACTTGTGGTTTCTGTGGTCGTTAAGCGCCATGTTTACTGACTTCACCTCCATACCCCCTTCCCTTCCTTTTCCCTTGTCTCTAAAAAAAACTTGTGGTTTCTGTGGTCGTTAAGCGCCATGTTTACTGACTTCACCTCCATACCCCCTTCCCCCTTCCTTTTCCCTTGTCTCTAAAAAAAACTTGTGGTTTCTGTGGTCGTTAAGCGCCATGTTTACTGACTTCACCTCCATACCCCCTTCCCTTCCTTTTCCCTTGTCTCTAAAAAAAACTTGTGGTTTCTGTGGTCGTTAAGCGCCATGTTTACTGACTTCACCTCCATACCCCCTTCCCTCCTTCTCCCCGTCTCTAAAAAAAAACTTGTGGTTTCTGTGGTCGTTAAGCGCCATGTTTACTGACTTCACCTCCATACCCCCTTCCCTTCCTTTTCCCTTGTCTCTAAAAAAAACTTGTGGTTTCTGTGGTCGTTAAGCGCCATGTTTACTTACTCGCACGGTGTGCGGTTCTGACTCCCGATTCTCACCACAGTATATTCACTAAAGTAAACACGGTGCTTAACGTCCACAGAAACCGTACGGCTTATTAGGGACGGGGTATTCACTACGATGGTACTGAGTTTTATATCCCGCGGTGAGGTACTACAGACGCAGAAATAATTAAGGTCCCCTCTGTTGAGAACCCACAGCTGACAAATGTTTCCTCTTTAAAGCCTCGATGAGGTCAGATTATAGCCACGCATGCTTTCCCCACTACCAGGAATTTCTTCCATATCCTAATGTATGCTTATCAATACCCAGTTTCTGCTACAGTCATCGTGCGTGTGTGTGTGTGTGTGTGTGTGTGTGTGTGTGTGTGTGTGTGTGTGTGTGTGTGTGTGTGTGTGTGTGTGTGTGTGTGTGTGTGTGTGTGTGTGTGTGTGTGTGTGTGTGTGAGTGTGTGAGCTCGCGCGCGCGCATGTATTATGTATGATACAGATCAGTGTCGTACACATTTGAATTCATTGTGGTTTGTTTGTGTGTGTGTGTGTTTTTTTGGGGGGGAGAGGGAAAGTTGTTTGTCTTTCCGTGTGGTGCTTTTGTGTGGGCTGTTTTGGTGGAACTGTGCTCTATGTGTGTATAGAATATCATATTTAGGTTAATATGTATCATGTGAGCGCTCAGGGCGTTGATGAGCGCATGATAAATGTACATTATTATTATTATTATTATTATTATTATTATTATGTTTTCCGGGCCGATTCACCTTTATTTTTTGCCAAATGTCTCTCCCAACTTTTTAACTACGTTAGTCTTAGCTAATGCAGTTTCCCGTGTGGACCCGCATAAGGAAATAGGTCACCCTGCTCATAGTCACAAGCGATTTAAGTAGGTTCCCGTTGTGAGTACCAAAGCATGTGTTATTGTCAGAGTTCAGGAGCTGTGCGACAGTCGAGGTGGCCGTCCTGGGCTGTCCGTCCTAACGAGCCTCATGGTTTCCGTGGACGTAAAGCAATATTGAACCATGCTCACGCATTGGTCTCAGCTTGTCCCTAATATGTCAACCGACATCCGAGGACATTAAGCATCATCTGAAGAAGAATCTGCTATTGTGCATTGATAGACAGAGTGGTGGGTTTCAACGTTGTAACACTAACAGCGAATCAGACAAACTTGTGATTCAGTGACTTGTTTTGGAAGTGGTGTAAAAGAACTCTGACTCACCCGGGGTGACCTATGCGGTTGACGGAGCGTTACAATCCAAGAACTAACAATCTGACTGCTGATTTTACAAGATCCAAACGCATAGAAAAGAAAAGGTTTAAAAGAACGCATTCATTATGACACAACACAACATGCGAATTTTCGGGCGTAGGCCTCTTTTCCAAGCTACAAAGCAACGCTTAAACAACAGTTAAACGGGGGAAAAATGAGATGTAGGACACTTATCTGCTTTAGGTTCAGCTGTTTGGTTTTGTTGTTTTAGAACGCTAGCAATCGTTCTTGTTTCAGATTTTTCTTCGTCTTCTTCTTCTTCTGATTTTACAGCTTATTGATGAAAATCCGTTGGGACAGTAAACCAACGTTTGTGATGTTCTTTGGGGTGTCCTCGCCAGCAGGTTTTGTGGGAATACATGGATGGCTCTTAGGCCCGTTCTTAACTGGGCGAATGTTTGTTCTCGAACCCAGTTGGAAGTATTCGGCGAACCTAGTTGGTTCTTAATTGGGCGAACTTTTCTTCGCGTCCCTAGTTGGGAGTATTCGTCGAACTGCGACGAAGCTATACTCGGGGTCCAAAAAGCTTCGCTCAGCATGTTCCGGGAACATTCGTCCTATTCGACGAACATTGCCTCTGATTGGTGAGGGCAGAGCTCTCCTGTGGATGAGGATGAAATAAAAATAAAAATGGATGACGGTGTCGCTGGTCATAGTTCAGGAGCTGTGTGAGAGTCGAGGTGGCCGTCCTGGGCTGTCCGTCCTAACGAGCCTTCTGGTTTCCGTGGACGTAAAGCTATATTGAACCGTGCTTCGGCATTGGTCACAACTTGTCCCTAATATGTCAACTGACATCTGAGGACATTAAGCATCACTTCATCATCATAGGTGTCGCTGGGTTCTTCACTCGCTTCGGAGGGAATTTGTTTATTTGTTGACTTGTGGGAGGCGCAGCCATGTCTCGGGGACCCAGAATGAGATAGTAGTTAGTTGAATTACCCTGTGAGGGATGTTTACAGTATATTGACTTGACTTGACTTAACTTTAGCCTACATTTTCGACCATGCTTTCTGCTACGCGTCTGCAAGTTCGGGCATCTCATTACGAGCCAGTTGAGAACGAAGTAAAGTTCGTCGAACTGTCCGAACCATGTTAGTTGGCGAACTAAAAGTTCAGTTAAGAAACCAATCATAGTTCGTCGAACTGTCCGAAGTATGTTCGACGAACAAACATTCGCCCAGTTAAGAACGGACTTTACGTTCATTGTGGGGTGCTAGTGCCTGCAAATCCAGTTGACGGAGTAAGGCAAATGTTGTTATGTTCGTCGGGAAAGTAGCTTATACAGGTTTGATTCTTCCGAACACAAAAAGGTTCAAACGAACACTTATTTATTTTAACACGGACACACAGTATGCAAATTTTCAGGGAAATCCCTTTTATCAAGCCACAAAACGACACTTAAACAACAGATAAACGGTCCAAAAAAAATGGAGAGAAGAAAAGAAAGAAAGAAAAAAAAATGCATACTGTGCGTCCGTGTTAAAATAAATAAGCGTTCATTTGAACCTTTTTGTGTTTGGATCTTGTTTAAGAATGTTAGCAGTCATTCTGTTTCAGATTTCTGATTCTTCCGGCAAGTACTGAACACAACAGCAAAAAAGATAAGTCACTTCACCTCTCATATCATTTTTCATTGTTTGTAACCGTTTCACTGTTGTTTAAGTGTCGTTTTGTGGCCTGAAGAAGGGGATTTCCCTGAAAATGTGCATCGTGTTGTCTATGTCATAATAAATAAGCGTTCTTTTGAATGTTTTATGTGTTTGTAGGTTATACAGACTTAAAAATTGACTTGGGGAGTGAACGGACGGTTGTTATTTTCGTTGGAGTGGTACCGAGAGCAGGATTTGGTGGAGTAAACCTAAAGCTCTTATGTCTAATGGGTGTTGTATGGACTTCAGAATAATTATGCTCGTAGAGTAAGCTAAGGGTTGTTGTTTACTGGGGTGGTACTGATTTTCACAGAGTTCACACAGACTTCACACTGAGTTTCACACACTGATGAACACACATATTTCGCACTGCTGTTTACACACTGATGAAGAAACAGACTTCACACTGATGAACGAACACACATATTTCACACTGATGTTCACGCACGGATGAACACACATATCTCATAATGATGTTCACACATTACTGAACATACAGGCGTCACACTAATCTTCATACACTGAGAAAATTTCCATATTTTGTGTCCGTGTCATAATAAATAAACGTTCTTTTGAATCTTTTTTGTGTTTGGATCTTTTCATACACTGAGGAACACACAGTCTTCATATTGATGTTCACACACTGATGAACAGTCTTCACACTGATGTTCACACGACGATGAACACAGTCTACACACTGATGCTGACACACTTATGAACACAGTCTTCACACTGGTGTTCACACACTGATGAACACACTCTTCGCACTGATGTTCATACACGGATGAACACACAGGCGTCACACAAATCTTCACACACTGATGAACACAGTCTTCATCTTAATATTCCCACACTGATGTACATACAATCTTCACACTGATGTTCGAACATACAGTCCTCACACTAATGCTGACACACTTATGAACACAGTCTTCACACTGATGTTCACACATTGATGAACACACAGTCTTCACACACTGATATTCGCACACTGATGAACACACAGTCTTCACACACTGATATCCACACACTTATGAACACACAGTCTTCACACTGTTATTCACACACTGACGAACACAGTCTTCACACACTGATGAACACACAGTCTTCACACTGATATCCACACTCTGATGAACACAGTTTTCACACCGATATTCACACACTGATGAACAGTCTTCACACTGATATTCACACAGTAATGAACACACAGTCTTCACACTGATATTCATACACTGATGAACACACAGTCTTCACACACTGATGAGCACAGAGTCTTCACATGATGAAAGTAAACCAACAATTGCCACCCTTACTGGAGTACGTGGTATCGATTTTTCAAAACCTGTTTAACAGTAAGACTAATGTTGTTTTGTTCAACGGGATGGTACAGACTTCAAAGTCTGCTGTCTGTTAGCAGTCAGCCTGACGTTGTTGTGTGCTCAATGGGGTGGTATTGATTTCAAAACTCGCCTATTTTGTCCCTTTAACGTAGAGCCCCCGAGAGAGAGGAGGGAGAACCAGACTCATTAAACTGTCACCGTGCATACAGAGAGAAAAACTCTTAGCAGAAGTCGAGCGCCGCCAGGCTTGGAGACGACCACAGACAAAGCCAATGCATGAAGCAAGTTGGCAACATGCAGTGACGCGGTTCTGTCAAACTGCAATCTGAAAGAGGACGCACAGCATGGCAATTTTATTTTTATTTTATTTTTTTTATTTATTTTTTTGCGCAAGACGAGTGATTGCGATTATGTCAGCGATTATGAAATTCGCTGTAACACCCCCTCCCCCCTCTCTGCTCCAACTCCAACCCACCCCCACCGCCCCCTTATGGCCAAAGAGAGGTTGAGAGGTTTCATTGCACACTATTTCTGCTCTGGGGTTGCACTGCAAACCGTTGCGCATGCGTCGGATATTGTATTGCATCAATTTATGTTGCGCTGCAGATACAGCCAGCCTCCTAGAATTAGGCTGACACCCAGCCTGATTGTTCCCTCCCCTTTTCGCCTAGCTCCCATCGGTACATCCCCCCCCCCCCCCCCCCCCCCCCCATCCCTCCATAAAAAAACTGATCATTATTGCTATGCTCTCTCTCTCTCTCTCTCTCTCTCTCTCTCTCTCTCTCTCTCTGAGTGCTTGAGTGGTGTGTGTGTGTGTGTGTGTGTGTGTGTGTGTGTGTGTGTGTGTGTGTGTGTGTGTGTGTGTGTGTGTGTGTGCGCGTGTGTATGTGCGTGCGCGCGTGTGTGCGTGTGTGCATGCGTGTGTGCGCGTGTGTATGTGTGTGTGTGTGTGTGTGTGTGTGTGTGTTGTGTGTGCGCGCGCGCGCGCGTGTGTGTGTGTGCCTGTGTGCGTGTGTGGGTGGGTGGATGTGTGTGCGGGCGCACGTGCGTGTGTGCGTGAGCTTGCGTGTGTGCGCGCGCGAGTCTTCGTTTTATTTTTTTCCTGTCCAAGCCAAATTGCTTGGACGAAATTGTCAGAGAAAGACCCGGTAATTCTATTACATCCGCACTAAGCATTCTTTTCCCCCCATGTAGCAACCAGCTGAAGCAACAGTCACCAGCCTCACTTCGCCCCGCGTTTCGTACGCTGCAGAATCTCAGCGTTAGCCATAGACGATTACCTCTTACCAACGTTACTTCGCCGGATTAGGACAGAAATGATCATTTGTGGCTAAAACCAACGTTATCAACTATTAGGACAAAGACTGTATCATCTGCAGCTAAAAACCAACGTTAATGTGTTTTAGGACAGAAACTGTATCATCTCTGGCAAAAACCAACGTTATCACGTATTAGGACAGACATGTGTGTGTGTGGCTAAAACCAACGTTACCAAGTATTAGGTCAAAAATTGTACCGTCTGTACTTTGGTAACCAACGTTACCACGTATCACTATTAGGATGGAAACTATCATTTGTTGCTAAAATCAACGTCACCAACGTGATCATGTATCACTATTAGGACAGAAATTGTATCATTTGTTGCTAAAATCAACGTTAACAACGTTACCACGTATTACTATCGAGACAGAAATTGTATCATCTGTGGCTAAAACCAACGTTATTTCGTAATACTATTAGGACAGAAATTGAATACTTTGCAGCTAAAACCAACGTTTCACATATTTGGAAAAAACATTGTCTCGTTTGTGGCTAAAACGTCCCCAATATGGTCGCTGTACACTTCACTGTAAAAATCTACTTAGGTTGGGAATCATTTGTATTACCTAAACTTTTTGATTTCTTGCAGTAAAAAAACTTGGGCAAATGAACAACAACAACAAAAATGATAAATGAAAATAGTTCATCTGGTTTAAACAAGAATTTATTCAAGACAAAATAAAGATATAATAAATCGTAATGGGCTCATCAACAAGCTTTCTGCTTATAGGCGATGAGCTCATACAGTTGAAACACACACACACACACACACCACACACACACACACACACACACACACACACACACACACACACACACACACACACACACACACACACACAAATGTATGGCAGACGAACAATTTCACCAAGCTAACAATAAATGAGACGTAACTACAAGAAAAAAAAACAGGAGAAAACAAAGAAAGAAACAAACAACAACAAAAACATAGTCACTAGGAAATAATCAAAACAAATTGTAGTGGAAAAAAGTCAGGTAGATAGATTGGCTGGTGGCCTAAATAAATACTAGCGAGAGAGAAATGGAGTGTGGAGACAGAAGGGGGTGGGGAGAGGAAAAGATGGTTTGAAGTCATTTTTCTACAGCAGCATATTAATTCAGTTCGCATGTACCTCTGCATAGAAATCCCCTTTACACACAAATAGCAAACTCAGTGAGACATCCAAAAATGAAAACTATTTAAACATAAACTGATTCGGGGGCCAGCGGGGAGGTGGGGGGGGGGGGTAGACAGACAGACGGACAGAAAGGAAGAAAAAGCATGGCCAGTGTATAACACAACGTAGCTAATTTGCAAGCTGGACACAGAAGCGTGCCAGATTCTTCTTTAAAAGCGACAGGCAATAAAGGCTGCGTAAGAATGCAAAGTGTTCGAGTGTTGTGTGGAATGCACGTGCAATATGACGCTGTCCTATCGCACGTTCCAATTTCTTGTACATCTCTCTCTCTCTCTCTCTCTCTCTCTCTCTCTCTCTCTCTCTCTCTCTCTCTCTCTCTCTCTCTTTGAGACAAGAGGAGGGCAGAGGAAAGATTAGCAGCAATGAAGCACCAACAACCCCAAACCCATAACGAACAACAACAAGGATATAAACAGGCAAGTGAATTTCAAGAAAATTATGTTGAATGTTTACCTACTGCTGAAAACGATAGCCAACAAAGAAGAGCACAGGGAGTTCACAACCCAACATGTTTGAAGACAGACAAGCACGTGCAAAGAGTGGGTGTGCCAGTGACTGTGTTGACATGACAAGCAAATGCGGGTCAGTTTCTGCTCCCATCGAAACCGTGCTTGGTTTGAGTGACACACAGACAGGACAGATAAACGCCAGAGAGAACTTTGATTATTTGTCTGAGACAAGTGTGACTGAGCTTTCATTAGCTGAAAACAAATAGACTGCTGTACAAGTGTCAGTTTTAGTGATGATTATTGCAACGACACAAATGACAGGGGATACGCAGCGTTTCACGAAGAGCCAGTTCGACTGCAAGAAAGGCATTTTGCAACACCGGTTCATCAAACAGGATTGTAAATAGACGACTGCCCTTGAAAATGAGGCAGTGTTTATCGTCACAAACTGGGCTTCTGAGGATACATCCAAGTACAGAGGAGAGCTGGAATTTCTCTCGTGTTGCCTTCTGACGGTGACTACAGTTGCTCGGCGATATTTTGACACTGTTTGAAATTTTGACTTGTGTGCACAATCGTGTCTCTCAGTGATGAACTTAGTGCAGTGCGGCATCAAAGATTATAAATACATTATGTATTTATAATCTTTGGTGGCATCTCGGTACTGAAATGATTGGTGTTGCTTTTGTGACATGGTCTCCGTGGGACATGTGAACTATTGCACCTTGAATTCGGTCTCGTTTTTTCATGACTGAATCACTACTGCATAACTATTCTGTGTAACCCCCTCCCCCTTCCCCCTATTGTGATGGATCTGTGGCCTAAACAATTAAACTTTCGTATTTGTATTCTCTCTGTTGCTTGCTGATGCTGGCTTGTCTGGCAGTGTCATTTTCCATCTATCGTCATTTCTCTGTCAGTCCGTTGCTTGAAAAAAGGGGGTTGCCCGAAAATTGCGCATGTTTTGTGTTGTCCCATTAAAAACCAGCGTTCATTTTAACCGTCGGTGTGTTTGGATCTTCTTTCACAACGTTAGAAATCCATTTTATTTAAGATTTTTTATACGTTGTCTCATCTGTGAAGCTGCAAAAAGCCTCACAGCAAAGCGAATGTTTGCAGAATGGAAACGCCAGCTTCGCGTTTGCCGCCGTAGCCCTCAGACCAGTGGTAGAGACCGCCGATGATAGTCTAGCCTGTATATTTGCACTCGCTTTGCTGGGGACTGGAGGTCGCTAAATTACATCTCAGGACGTGTCTGGCGGATTGCGACAATGATCCTCAAAGGATTCGCTGGCAATTGGCAACGGTTTCGCAGACAGACTGCAATCTCCTCACAGGGCCACGCGACGACTCTAACCACCGCCGTGCGGGGTGCAGCTCAACGACTTCCGAGGCCAAGGAACACAAGTGTAAAGTCTACCAGAGTGTAAAGTCTACCAGAAACATGACTGTAAAGTCTACCTGAAATACTAGTGTAAAGGCTGCTCGCAATAGGAGTGTAAAGGCTACCCAGAATACGAGTGTAAAGGCTATCCGAAACATGACTGTAAAGTCTACCCGAAACATTAGTGTAAAGGCCACTCGCAATACGAGTGTAAAGGCTACCCAAAATACGTGTAAAATCTACCCGAAACACGAGTGTAAAGGCTACACGAAACATGAGTGAAAATGCCACTGGAAACACGAGTGTAAATTTAAGGCTACCCGAATCACGAGTGTAACGTCTACCCGAAAGACGAGTGTAAAGTCTACCCGAAACACGAGTGTAAAGTCTACCCAAAAGACGAGTGTAAAG
>JABMCL010001716.1:300000-302500 GCA_018857735.1 Alviniconcha marisindica | reverse complement strand
AGTTCGGTGTTCGCTCCCTTCGCCTGTCAATATTACCCTAGTCTTTATCGTCTTCTTTTTTCTTCTCTCCCCCCCCCCCCCCCCCCACACACACACACACACACACACACACTTTCTTTTTGTTGGTGTTGTTGTTTGTTTGTTTTTGTTGTGTTTTGGTTTTGTTTCTTTCTTTTTTGTTTTGTTTGTTGTTGTTCTAGATCTATGGGGGAGGGGGAGGGGGGCCAAATCGTAGTTATCTGTCGTAAAAACAACAACAAAAAACTACACCACTTCTCGTTCTAATTCACGCAAATAAACAACCCGATAAACTAACATCCAGCACAACAGTTCGTTCCAACTCATACAAATAAACTACACGATAAACTAGCACCCAGGACAGATCGTTCCAACTTATACAAATAAGCTACACAATGAACTACACCCAACAAAGTTCAGTCGTTCCAACTCATGCAAATAAACTACACTATAAATTAACACCCAACAAAACTCGTTCCATCTCATACAGGTAAGCTACACAACGAACTAACACCCAGCAAAGCTCGTTCCAACTCATACAAACAAACTACACGATAAACTAACACCCAACAAAACTCGTTCCAACTCACAAACAAACTACACGATAAACTAACACCCAACAAAACTCGTTCCAACTCACAAACAAACTACACGATAAACTAACACCCACAAAACTCGTTCCAACTCACAAACAAACTACACGATAAACTAACACCCAACAAAACTCGTTCCAACTCACAAACAAACTACACGATAAACTAACACCCAACAAAAATAGTTCCAATTCATACAAATAAACTACACGATAAACTACACCCAGCAAAACTCGTTCCAATTCATACAAATAAAGTACACGATGGACTACACCCAACAAAACTCTCGTTCCAATTCATACAAATAGAAATAAAAAATATCTCTCTCCCCCCCCCCTCCCCATCTATTCCCCCCACCCCATCCCACCCCACCCCCACCCCATAAATCCGTATTCCAAAGCTTAGCACGCTCTCTCTCTCTCTCTCTCTCTCTCTCTCTCTCTCTCTCTCTCTCTTTTCTCTCTCTCTCTCTCTTCTTCTTCTTCTTCTTCTTCTTCTTCTTCTTCTTCCGCCTCCTCACCTTTCTCTGTCATTTTTACGTCACATAATATTCATTACATCATACCTATTAAACGTCATGATTGTCATGCCAGCATTCTTCAGGCAAGCACTGAACACAACAACAACAAAAGATAAGTTACTTCACCCCTCATATCATATAACTGTTTCACTGTTGTTAAAGTGTCGTTGTGTGGCCTGAAGAAGGGGATTTCCCTGAAAATTTGCATCGTGTTGTCTATGTCATAATAAATAAGCGTTCTTTTGAATCTTTTATGTGTTTGGAAAATACAAATAAGCTACACGATGGACTACACCCAGCAAAGCTCGTTCCAACTCATACAACAAAGCTCTCGTTCCAACTCATACAACAAAGCTCTCGTTCCAACTCATACAAATAAACTACACTATGAACTACACCCCAGCAAACCTCTCGTTCCAACTCACACAAGCAAAGTACACTATGAACTGCACGCAACAACAAAACTCGCTATCCTCCCCGACACGAGCTAAGCCTCGCGACGAGCTAGACACCCAGCCACACTAGTTGTTTTAAGTCCCACAAATGAACCCCGCCCCGGGCCTTCTCCCCCCACAGTAAGCCTGCAGACCAGCCAGCTATTAGCAGTTCCTCTCGCACCCTGTCCACAGGAACCGAGACGGGCGGCGACAGCGGGAGGCCCGCGGATCGATAGCGTGTCGGTGCAGCCAAGGTGGAGTCCAGATCAGCGGTGATCCGTTTTGATCAGCGGGCGGCGGGGCGGTAAAGCAATCGAGTGCTTCAGCGGCACGCCGGCCGGATGGACTGTTGTGGCACTGTCAGCGGGTCTGGTACTGACTGGTACCGGCCGGATGGACTGTTGTGGCACTGTCAGCGGGTCTGGTACTGACTGGTACCGGCAAGATGGATGGACAGTGAGCGTGTCTGGTACTGACCGGTACCGGCCGGATGGACTGTTGTGGCACTGTCAGCGTGTCTGGTACTGACCGTTACCGGCCGGATGGACTGTTGTGGCACTGTCAGCGTGTCTGGTACTAACCGGTACCGGCCGGATGGACAATGAGCGGGTCTGGTACTGACCGGTACCGGCCGGATGGACAGTGAGCGGGTCTGGTTCTGACCGGTACCGGCAAGATGGATGGACAGTGAGCGGGTCTGGTACTGACCGGTACCGGCCGGATGGACAATGAGCGGGTCTGGTACTGACCGGTACCGGCCGGATGGACAATGAGCGGGTCTGGTACTGACCGGTACCGGCCGGATGGACAATGAGCGGGTCTGGTACTGACCAGTACCGGCCAGCACGTAGTTACAGCTAGGGCAGGATGTGTACGTAGCCCTGTCTGCATGCATAAACTTTGTTATTGCCGTGTGTGTGTGTGTGTGTGTG
>JABMCL010001716.1:285000-287500 GCA_018857735.1 Alviniconcha marisindica | reverse complement strand
AAGATAGCGAGACAAGGAGATAGCGAGGCGATAAGATAGCGAGATGAGGAGATAGCGAGACGAGGAGATAGCGAGACGAGGAAATAACGAACCGAGGAGATAACGAGACGAAGAGATAGCGATATAAATAAGATAGCGAAACGAGGAGATAGCGAGACGAAGAGACGAAGAGATAGCGAGACAATAAGATAGCGAGACGAGGAGATAGCGTGACGAAGAGATAGCGAGACAATAAGATAGCGAGACGAGGAGATAGCGAGACGAAGAGATAACGAGACAATAAGATAGCGAGACGAGGAGATAGCGAGACGAGGAAATAACGAAACGAGGAGATAGCGAGACGAGGAGATAGCGAGACGAGGAGATAGCGAGACGATAAGATAGCAAGACGAGGAGATAGCGAGACGAGGAGATAGCGAGACGAGGAAATAGCGAGAAGATAGCGAAACGAAGAGATAGCGAGACGAGGAGATAGCGAGACGAAGAGATAGCGAGACGAAGAGATAGCGAGACGAGGAGATAGCGAGACGAAGAGATAGCGAGACGAAAAGACAGCGAGACGAGGAAATAGCGAGACGAGGAGATAGCGAGACGAAGAGATAGCGAGACGATAAGATAGCGAGAAGAGGAGATAGCGAGACGAAAAGACAGAGAGAAGAGGAGATAGCGAGACGATAAGACAGCAAGACGAGGAGATAGCGAGACGAGGGGACAGCGAGACGAAGAGATAGCGAGACGATGAGACAGCGAGAAAAGGAGATAGAGAGATGAGGGGATAGCGAGACGAGGAGATAACGAGACGATAACATAGCGAGACGAGGTGGACAGACCGAAGGCAGCCGAACATTGGAATTGCTGCCGACTCTAGCTGCATGCTGCTTGAGGACGAAACATGCTAGAGACCACTGAGGTTCGTCTGAAAACCTCAACAAAGGCCGAGGAGGTCATACATGCACCGTCGGTCTTAAGCCTGGGTCACGTGGATTTCCTGGGTCACGTGGACTTCCGCCCTCAGACCAAAAAGCGCTCGAAACACCACTGACTGATGCGAACTTACCGGATGTAGCATAATGCAAAGAGACGTGAATCCATTACGAATCAACACACAAGGGAGTTAATTAGAGCTCGAAATACGTAACACAAGTACAACAACAAAGACCTGGCATGCGTGAGAGTTGTTGTTGTTGTTGTTGTTGCTGCTGTTTGTTTGTTTGTTTTGTTTTGTTTTTCGCCCCATTACAGGAAATTAGTGTCAACCCACACATAGAAACACATAAAAGCAGTAACAAACAAAAAATCATCTTCACACTGTGTAAAATTATACGCTGTCAATAAGGAATGCGTGGAAGGATGCGTCAATAAACGCCTCTCCCCGCAATGATGCGGCTGATCTGATTATTATACTTTGTCTCAGAATTGAAGTTATTTTAAAAAAATCATAAAAACAGGGTGATCTCAATTTTGCGGCATTTTCCGGGTCATTATAAACCTTATGAATTCGGGTCAGAGCGTGACAGAGCATAAAATTAATAGCCGCTAAACTTGTTCTTGCAGCTGACGGATTCATTATAACCCAGTTCTCTATACTTTGCATTAGCTACGACTTCTATAAACTTCGTACTCGCTCTGACTTATCTGTGAAAATAGCAACTCTCACTTCCGAAACAGTTTTATGCTCACCGTTTGTTTAGAGCCAATATTCACACACACACACACACACACACACACACACACACACACACACACACACACACACACACACACACACACACACACACACACACACACACACACACACACACACACACACAGTATTCAAACTGACACAGTGGGCAAAACATCAGTTCAGTTAATTTCTGTTCAAGATGGTGTCTATGCGCTCTGAAAAGCCTATAATGTACGCTCCAATCCGTCTCTCAGACGTTTCCCCATGTTTCCTTTGAAACAGTTCCAATGTTCGTCTGGTTGACGATAGCCCTCTCTCGTCCTTTCAAGTAAGATCGTCTAGCGCTTCCTCTTTCCACGCCTCTCTCCTCCAGGCGATCGATGGTGTGATGTCCTTGGTTTTGTGCCTGCAGGTAGTATCTACATCTCCTCAACACTTTAGATCTTCCAAGACGCAAGCCACTTATGATGCTTGTTTTTTTCCCGCCAGTCTATCCGTTCGGTCATTTCCCTTGACTCCAGACGGCATGTCCAGGGCAGTATATCCAAAGTTTAAAGGAGTTTTCGAAGGTGGATGACGAACATTGACGCATGCCAGTCTGGGCTATTCACTCTTTGTAGCAAGCTCAGTGAATCCGTGAGGATGATGGCACTGGGGTCTGATTGTCACATCTTGAGGCAATCCAGCGGAGGGCCTGTGTGACTGCTTCCACCTCCATTGTCAAGCTGCAGGTTGCACTATCTTCATGGATGGTTGTCGCACCTTGCTTGAAAGTGAAGCCCGACCCTGACTGGTCTTTGGTGACTGAGGCGTCAGTGTACATTATGCAATCTT
>JABMCL010001716.1:252500-280000 GCA_018857735.1 Alviniconcha marisindica | reverse complement strand
CTCCCTGACTGTTCAGCGTATCCACAGAGTTAGATTTCCAGCCGTGCACGTTACTACAGAGTTAGACACTTTTGGTAACAAAGCTCTGCTCCAAGCACAATTCTTTAAAAATATTTTTCGTGATCTGCTTCAAGGCGTTGGCTTCCGACCTTCAAGACATTCACCGAGACGAAGTGGTCCTGATTTCGGGACGCCAACGCTGGTATCTAACCCTTCCCCCATTATCACAGAAACAGATAAGAAAAGGCGGTTCACTGTTGGCTGTGACTTGTGCCGCGGAAGGTAAATCTAGGAAAGACAAACACCTTCGCTCTTAACGTTTGACAGGCAGCCTTAGCAATGGAGCTGCGCGTGAAGACGACTTACAGCGGTAAACAAGCTTACAGCAGTCAACAGACCTACGATAGTCGACAGACTTACAACAGTTACCAGACTTATGGTAGTTAACAAACTTACGATAGTCAACAGACTTACAGCAATTACCAGACTTACGATAGTTAACAAACTTACGATAGTCAACAGACTTACAGCAATAACCAGACTTACGATAGTTAACAAACTTACGATAGTCAACAGACTTACGATAGTTACGACAGTCAAGAGACCGACGAGTCAACAGACTTACGATAGTCAACAGACTAGGCTTAATTACGACCGTCAACAGACTTGCAATAATCAACAGACTTACGGTAGCCAACAGTTACGACAGTCAACAGACTTACAATAGTCAACAGACTTGACGTACCAACATACATACAATAGCTAATACTTACAACGATCAACAGACTTACTATTGTCAATACTTACAATAGGCAACAGACTTGTACGAGAGTCAACCAACAGACTAACAATAGTCTTTCGACAATCGATAGACTTACGACAGTCAACAGAATTGCGATGGCCAACACTTACGACATGTCAACAGACTTACGATAGCAATATACTTACGACAGTCAACAATCTTACGACAATCAAGAGACTCGGTTACGACAGTCAACACATTTACGACAATCAATATACTTACGATAGTCAAGAGACTCAGTCACGACAGTCAAGAGACTCAGTCACGACAGTCAACACATTTACGACAGTCAACAGACTTGCAATAATCAACAGACTTACGGTAGCCAACAGTTACGACAGTCAACAGACTTACAATAGTCAACAGACTTGACGTACCAACATACATACAATAGCTAATACTTACGACGATCAACAGACTTACTATTGTCAATACTTACAATAGGCAACAGACTTGTACGAGAGTCAACCAACAGACTAACAATAGTCTTTCGACAATCGATAGACTTACGACAGTCAACAGAATTGCGATGGCCAACACTTACGACATGTCAACAGACTTACGATAGCAATATACTTACGACAGTCAACAATCTTACGACAATCAAGAGACTCGGTTACGACAGTCAACACATTTACGACAATCAATATACTTACGATAGTCAAGAGACTCAGTCACGACAGTCAAGAGACTCAGTCACGACAGTCAACACATTTACGACAGTCAATATACTTACGATAGTCAAGAGACTCAGTCACGACAGTCAACACATTTACGACAGTCAATATACTTACGATAGTCAAGAGACTCAGCCACGACAGTCAACACATTTACGACAGTCAATATACTTACGATAGTCAAGAGACTCAGTCACGACAGTCAAGAGACTCAGTCGCGACATTCAAGAGACTCAGTCACGACAGTCAACAAACTTACTTACGACAGTCACTGACAATCTTACGACCGTCAACAGGCTCACGACAGTCAAGAGACTAACGGTAAGTAAACATGGTGCTTAACGTCCACTGAAACCACAGGGCTTATTAGGGACGGGGCTTAGGGCATAATTACAACGTCACGATAGCTGATTCACGACATATTTCTGTTTCCTGTCGCTCGTGACCTCTTGCCCTCTTTGTGACACTGATTTACACCACTTGGGGCGTCCGTCGGCGCAGCGAAAGCATTCTACAAGCAAAACAAGCAAAACGTGCGTCTATGTTGTTAGCGTAGTTGTGGCTTCGTGACTGGGCAAAATGCAAGTGCGCTGCCCCTGTGCAGTTTGCATTGGGGCCTGTGAAGCGCATCTATATATTATATCTGGACTATGAAATGGCTTGTCAGATCTGGAGAAGAAAAAAAGGGTTCTATGATATAAAATGATCGAGGTACTAAACACACACACACACACACACACACACGCACGCACGCACGCACGCACGCACGCACGCACGCACGCACGCACGCACGCACGCACGCACGCACGCGCACGCACGCACGCACACACACACACACACTCACACATCAAATAAAAATAATAATAAAAACTTGAAACTGAACAAGCTGATTTGAAAGTTCAGCTGTCACATCCATTTGTCTACAGGACTGACCAATGACAGGAATTTACCCTTTACCCCACATTCCAGTCGCCATCAGTCGAGATGGGACCAGTGATTTATCTTCTTGAAAGACACATGATAACACATAAGTAGCAGTATTCTCGACAGGTAAAAGCACAATGTGTTGGTTCATTAATTCATTCGCCATCAGTGCCGGTCCTACAAAAACGTAGCTCTAATAGTAAAAATGAACCACGGAGCTATTATTCACACAAGCACGCTAGTCATAAATCTTCTTTTTTAAACTTCAACAACAACCAAAGTAAGTAACTGGGTGTTTTACGCCAACTTACTTACTTACTTACTTACTTACTTACTTACTTACTTACATTGGTTGTTGTTGAAGTTGTTGTTTTTCATTTTGTGATTTATGACTAGCGTAGAAAACAAATACCAACAACTAGAAAAAAGGAAAAACACACACACACATTTAAGCATATAACTGACAGCCACCGCCTACGTCTAATCTACATCGTGTGAAAACGTCATCAAATGCTAATGCTAATAATAATAACGACGATATAATTTATTATACGAACCTAAACAGCTTACACCCGTCTATCATTTGCTGGAGCTGCCACAAGTATCATTTTTGTCGCGACAAAAAACACGTGTTTGTTGCGACGAAATAATTTTGTCGCGACAAAATTATGAAAGTATCATTTTTGTCGCGACAAAACTTTGTCGCGACAAATACGTGTTTGTTCCGACAAATATTTGTCGCGACAAAAGACGTGTTTTGTCGTGACAGACACGTGCTTGTCGCGACAAAACTTTTGTCGCGACAAAAATTATACTTGTGGCAGCTTACGCCAATGATACCCGTCTACTCTTTTCCAACAGACTTACATTTCTCGGCATTTACTGTGCGTGAAACACGAGCCAGCGAGCTAGCCAAGTCGGGTAAAGTCTCTCTCTCTCTCTCTCTCTCTCTCTCTCTCTCTCTCTCTCTCTCTGTTGGTCCTTTGTTTTGTTTCGTTCTTCTTCTTTTTTGCACGCGGATTGTTCGTGTTACTTATTCTGCTATTGTTTTAAACTCTTCTCCTGCTCACCCCGGGGCAACCTGGCTATGTACACTTTACAAATACCTCTTACATCTCTCGCTTGCTGCATAATTGTACACGGGCTGTGAAATGCATGCAGCTACCTTTATGCGCACAAAGACAAGGGGTCAGCGCGCTACGGTGGTAATCCAGCAAAAGGAGCTGCTGGTTCGACTCTTAGTCAGGACAAATTGAAGGGGCTTTTCTCCGTTTTATTAGCTACCATGGGTTTGACTCCAAGTCGAGACAGTGTAAAGGGGCTTTTCTCCGTTTTATTAGCTACGATGGGTTCGATTCCCAGTCGAGACAGGGTGAAAGTTTTTTTTCTTCAGTTTTAGCAGCTACCATGGGTTCGACTCCCAGTCGAGACAGGGTAGCTACCATGGGTTCGACTCCCAGTCGAGACGTGACGCCGGAGAGGCCTCTTGCGGTTCTTTCGCGTCAGCACTTGCGCAGAATCTTCGGAGGCTGCCTTTCCCTTATGTGTTTAGCACACACTATGGTCGTTGTCCACCACATGCACGTTTCGATAAAGAGAAGACTACATGGTCAGTCACAGGAAAAAGCATTGTCCACCACATGCAAGTTTCCATAAAGACAAGACTGCATGGTCAGTCGCAGGAAAAAAGCATTGTCCACCACATCCAAGTTTCGGTAAAGAGAAGAACATGGTCAGTCGCAGGAAAAAGCACAGAGTAATTCATAGCCCGCAAGTTGTCTGAACCATGACATTCCATGAAGAATTGCCTTAAACAATGGTATGGTAGGTAGGTAGTGTTGCTTACTGTCCTCAGATATCAGTTGACATATTAGGGACAAGCTGAGACCAATGCCGAAGCATGGTTCAATATAGCTTTACGTCCACGGAAACCAGAAGGCTCGTTAGGACGGACAGCCCAGGACGGCCACCTCGACTCTCACACAGCTCCTGAACTATGACAATGGTATGGACGAGTCTTCCGGTTTTATGTGTGATACATCCGTGAAACCAGTCAAGAGAGAAAGCGTGAAAAACCTCAGTACAACGCCGCTAAACTCAATCAACCATGGCCAAACATGGCAGCGCTTATGCTGCGAGAGACGGCACAAGGAGAAGAGGAGGAGGAGGAGGAGAAGTTCGGCAGTGTGTTCGACAATCCTCATTCAGATTGGACTTAATAATAATAATGTACATTTATCATGCGCTCATCAACGCCCTGAGCGCTCATCATATGATACATATTAACCTAAATACAATATTCTACATACACGTAGAGCACAGTCCTACCGAAACAATTTACATAAAATATTATATGGAAAAACACATACACACACACACGCCACGCACGCACGCACGCACGCACGCACGCACGCACGCACGCACACACACACACACACACACACATGGATGTTAACGTAGTGTCAACCGCACAGGGTCACTTTACACTGCATCGTAAGGTCTCAATCTTCACCTTTGCGGTTGGCAGGATGTTAAAATCACTGACTGGCTAACCAACTTGACAATTTTCTCGCTTGAAGCAGTCACCCAAGCTCTCCGTGGATCGCCTCCAGAGGTGACAGTCAGACCACAATGCCGTCATCGATCCTCACAGATTCAATGAACCTGCTGCAAAAAGGGAAATGGGAAATCCAGATTGGTTCGTGAGCTTCAGCATCCACCCTCGAAGACTCCTGTGGATTTATTGCCTTGGGCATGCCGGGGTCAAGGGAAGTGACTGAACAAATAGGCACACCGGAGGGGAAAGATTGCAAGCATCACAAATGGCTTGCGTCTCGGAAGAGTTGAAGCGTTGAGGAGCTTGAGGCACTACCTGCGGGCACAAAGGCAAAGACATCACACCACCGATCGCCTGCAGAAGAGATGCACAGAAAGAGGAAGCGCTCGACGATCTTTCTTGGAAACACACACACACACACACACACACACACACAGGCAGCCACACAAACACACACACGCACGCGCGCACACACACACACACACACACACAGCTTCACCACACTATCTACCTTCATCCCCATCGCACGCCACCGTACTTTATAGACCGTAACTATGATTTCCTCAGCACTCACTTCTTCCCGACAAGCTCGCGACGGATTATAAGCCAGTGCAGGTCCATTATGATGCTAAGTGGAGGCGCTGAAAGAGGGCACACAGCCACAGCCAAAAGCGAGTCAAGGAAGAGAAAGCCAGAGATACGTACCTTTGTTGTTGTCGATGATGATAATGATCAGTTTTAAAGAGCGTGTTTACATTAACTTCAATGCTCAGTGCGCTGAAGGGGAATTTCTTCTTCTTTTTTCCCCCCTTCCTTTTTAATTTTTGTAAAAACAATAATTAAAGAAAGTCATAGTAATTAAAACAAAGAAGAGACACAGGGTGCAAAGCGGCGAGTCAATCATTCAGAAAACAGGTGGGTTTTCAGACGTCTGACGAACACCGAAGAGGAATCTGCTTCCTTGATTGCTTGTGGTTGGGAGTTCTAGAGCTTGGGGGCAGTCATAGAGAACTCTCAAACCAAACCAAAAATACATGCATCTGTGGATTCACAGGAGCTCGCTCTATTTTTATTTTTATTCTTTTTTGTCTTCTCTTCCTTTTTCTATTTCTTCTCTAGTCGAAAACTTGCATCACTGCCTTCACGGAAGCCCGCTCCTTTCTTCTGTATCTTTTTCTTCTTTGCCTTTTTCTTAAGCGCGACAACGTAGGTGGCGGTAATGAGGACAAGGGACAAAGCGGAGGGAGCAAGGGAAGGAGGGAGGGGTGTGGGAGAGGGAAGCGGGGTAAAGGAAACGATTCGTCCAAAGGATCTTCGTCTTCCCTCCATTTATAACTGTCTCCCAACATTTTCTTTTCTCGAGCGTGTCTGATTACCCTTCTTCTTTAAATAGAAAACTGAAACGCTGGACCCAGGCTGCGTGCAGTTTAAGTCAGGAAATAGATGTTTGGTTTCCCACATGTTGCCCTGTAGTGATTTGTAAGGCGTCGCCGAGATGGTGGTGACAGATTTCAATTCGCCAATCAGCACTCGCCAGTCACCACGCCAAATTCTTACCGCCCGTTTCATTCCACTTCACAATCGTTCAGACCTTCCGGTTCGCTAGAGGACCCATCAGGCTGATCGTTGGCCTACATACGATTGTAGTTGTTTTTGTTGTTGAGAGTATTGATAATTTACTAATTGTAATGCGTTTCAGAGTGGGCGGGGGGGGGGGGAGGGGGGGGCACACACACACACGAATGCACACACACACAAACACACACGCATACGAATGCACACACACACACACACACACACACACACACACTTCCACGTGTAAGTTCTCCCATTGACAGAATCGTGCTGGGAAGGTAGCCTACCAGCACGATTCGGGCCCAATGCAGATCTTGGCCCAGTCCCCAGCAGACAATTCCTAACTCCATCCCCAGTTTTGCTTGCTGGGTGCTGCTGGAGGGCTATCATCTCCTCCGCCTTCTACCTGCATTCGCTTCCAGACCACAGGTGTGAACAGGTGTGATTTGTGATGCGATGTGCGTGCGAGCCAGACTAGGAGCGAGGCATGCTGGCACTGAGATAGTTTGGAAACTGTCGCAGACAGATGCGCAACTGTATACAGTGGTTAGCAGGCAGTGAGGGGGGATCCAGGCTTTGGCCTTTATAAAACCAACACCGCTGGTCTGCTGGTGTTAACTACAGGTGAGCTATTTAAGGACCAGTTTACTAACACGTGTACAGATAATAATAATAATAACGATCATTTCTAAGGCGCAAATTGTTAAAGAGCCCTCAGCGCTTTACAAAAGAACATGATGGGAGTCGGGGAGCTGGTTAAGGTACATGTACAAAAATCAAACAAAGCTAAAAAGATCCAAACACAAAAAAAGTTCAAAAGAAAGCTATTTGTTAGGACAAAACAGTCTTGTTTCAGATTTGTTTTTACGTGTACAAATATTTTGAGGGGTAAACTAAAAGCAAATTTCGGAGATGGTTGTATGTGGGGGTGGGAGGGGGAGAAGGAGGCCAGTCTCTCAGTGTAAATTGTTACAGTTCAGTTCAGTTCAAGATTTGGTATCTATGCGACCGGAAACGCCCATAATATACGCATTCCACACCTTCTCTCAGACGTTGCCCCAATGTTGTCGTTACAGATTAATGTAGGCCAGCAACAAATGTACTGAACAGATTAATGTAGGCCGGCAACAAATGTACTGGACAGATTAATGTAGGCCAGCAACAAATGTACTGAGCAGACTAATGTAAGCCGGCACCAAATGTATTCTGAAGCTTGTATGAAAGACTCACAGATGAACTGGCTAATATCCAACGCTGGTTGGGGAGGCGTTAATCTAGTTTAACTGTCAGTTTCGGTCTCCTCATTCGTCAGATTCCTGTACTGATCACGACAAGCCAGCTGAGCCAAGATGGCCAGTTCTGTCCAACTCCAGGTCGTATGACGTCGCGTAAGAGACGCGCAGTCTCGTTATAGATTTTTAGGGGAAGAGGAGCGGAAGAGAAGAGCATAAAAAAGTGTCATATCTCAAATTTTAACTGACGTTTTTGTGACAGGAAAGAGGAGAGAGAGAGAGAGAGAGAGAGAGAGAGAGAGAGAGAGAGAGAGAGAGAGAGAGAGAGAGAGAGAGAGAGATGTGTGTGTGTGTGGTGGAGGTGTGGTGGAGAGAGAGAGAGAGAGAGAGAGAGAGAGAGAGAGAGAGAGAGAGAGAGAGAGAGAGAGAGAGAGAGAGGAGAAGAGAGAGAGGAGAGGAGAGAGAGAGAGAGGAGAGCTACAGTGAGAGAGAGAGAGAGAGAGAGAGAGAGAGAGAGAGGAGAGAGAGAGGAGAGAGAGAGAGCTACAGTGAAGAGAGAGAGAGAGAGAGAGAGAGAGAGAGAGAGAGAGAAAGAGAGAAAGTGAGAGAGAAGAGAGAGAGAGGAAGAGAGAGAGAGAGAGAAGAGAGAGAGAGAGAGAGAGAGAGAGAGAAGACAGAGAGACAGAGACAGACAGAGACAGAGACAGAGAGAGAGAGAAAAGAAGGAGAAGGGAGAGGAGAAAGCTACAAGACTGAGATAGAAGAGAGGAAGAGAGAGGAGAGATGGAGAGAGAGAGAGAGAGGAGGAGAGAGAGAGAGAGAGACAGAGACAGAAGACAGAAGAGACAGAGACAAAGAAAGAGAAGAAGAGAGAGGAGAGAGAGAGAAGCTACAATGACTGAGATAGAGAAGGGACAGAGAGAGCGGAGAGAGGAGAGGGAGGGAGGGGAGGAGGGAGGAGAGAGAGAGAGAGAGAGAGAGAGAGAGAGAGAGAGAGAAAGAGAGAAGGGAGGAGAGAGTTACAATGAGATAGAGAGGAGAGAGGGAGATAGAGAGGGGGAGAGAGGGGGGAGGGAGAGACAGACAGAGCGTGGGAGGGAGAGAGAGAGCTACAGTGAGAGAGAAAGAGAGAAGGGGAGGAGAGAGTTACAATAAGATAGAGAGGAGAGAGGCCCATGAATAAACTGTAGAAGCAACACAGCGTCGAAGCACGCACGTGAACATGAGGCACGTCTACCCCGCCGGAAAGAGTTCCGTCTCGATTCGAACCATTTTTGTTTTATTTGTGATGGTGTAAGCAATGTGGATTGTTATAAAAGAAACGCCTAATACAACTTTGTTACAAATTTACTTTTATCTGAGCACCAACGAGCAAAAACCGTCAGCTGACAATTTTGTGAGACCTATGGAGTAACCAACTATGGCAGTGGTTGGAGGAAGGGTGTTGTAAACTAGTGCTTTCAGTTTGCCCCGCAGGAGCTGCTAGTCCAGCTCTCTAGCTTTTAGTGAACAAGACGAGACGAGACGAGACGAGACAAGGCAAGACGAGACGAGACAAGGCAAGACGAGAGAAGGCAAGACGAGACGAGACGAGACAAGGCAAGACGAGACGGACATGGCAAGACGAGACGAGACAAGACGAGACGAGGCAAGACGAGACGAGAAGACAAGACGAGACAAGGCAAGACGAGACGAGACATGGCAAGACGAGACGAGGCAAGACAAGATGAGACAAGACGAGACAAGGCGAGACAAGGCAAGACAAGACGAGACGGCTCCTCACTTCCTTCTGTCAATGGCCGTGTGCGGCTATCAGCGTCTTTGGGCTCCGGCACTATTAGCGCCCCCCCCCCCCCCCCCCCCCCCCCCCCCCGTTCCTCCTCCCACTCCCCGCCCCCCACCCCCCCCCCCCCACCACACCCCGGGCGCCGTTTTTCATCCCGACATGTCAATCGAGTTATCTCGCTGGGTAGAGAGGCGGAGAAAAGACAACGTGACAGACACCGGAAAGGAGCGAGTGTAGTGCAGGCGGTGAGGTGTAAGAAAAGAGAAGGAGGGGCTTGTTATCATGGTTCACGTGCACGCCAGGAGGCCGCCGCACGGACACGGAAATACTGTTGTGAGGCACGGCTGCCGTACCCATCCGTTTTTACTGCCGATGTGCACACACGGACACACACTCATGCACACTGGCTGACATGCAAGCCCCCGAACGGCCGAGCGGCTACACTACCGACAACTCACATATACACACGCACAAGCGCGCACACACAAACACGCGCACGTACATACACACACGCGCATACACACAAACTCCGGCACACGTGCGCAGCGCTCACACACAAGTACATACACCCATGCACGCACTCACACACACCGTCTCGCGCGCGCGTACACACACGAGACATGCGCGCGCGGCGCGCGCGTACCTGTATACACGCAAACGTCATACTCACGGCTATCTGATCTACTCCGCCCATCAACGATCCCGGCCGTGTTACTGTGCACACACACACACACACGCGCGCGCACGCACGCACTGACGCACACACACGTACTGTATACATACAAACGTCATATTCACGGCTTTCTGATCAACTATACTTACTCCCTATCCTTCATGGATCCCGGCCGTGTTACTGTGCAGTAACATTAATTCTTGCGACGTGCACGAGTACGTACGTCAGTCATCCTTAAGCAGCCATCAGAACTATGACCCAGGACGCACCTTCCCTACACGGTATGTTACACTGCACAGAATACGCGTCCTGAGACAACCCTGTATGTCCCGTTGAGGGGACGTTAAGTCCAAGTACTAACTATCTGTGTATAACACGAGACTGACCTTTTCAAGAACTCAGAACGTCCAAAGGATGAACCCGCCTGTCCCGCCATCATGCCAACGACTGCATCGCACCAGCCCAGCGGTAAATCTGTGCGGCCAACTGCTCTAGGTCAGTTGAGGTTGCGGGGAGAGGGGGAAGGGGGTGGGGTATTTGGTGTGGATGAAGGAGAAGGGATCAAGATTACGCCCCCCCCCCCCCCCCCCCCCCCCCCCCCCGCACCTTCCAGTTGTGTCAGACCTGCCACAATGGGCCTCTGATTGATGTCTGAAGCCCGGATATAGCCCCAGCGCTTTTTGTCTCCCGGCCTATTCACTTGTCTACGACGGGAGCGAGCCCGGCTGGTAGCCGCTGCCAGAGGTGTGATGACGTTCCAGAGCTGCGTGGGGTTAAGCAGCAAGTAAGTAAACATAAGGCTTGCTAGGTACGGGGAGAAGGGGGGTATGGAGGTGGGGGAAGATGGAAAAACCCGCTATCGCTACACTGTCACCACCAGAATAATTCCTGCAGTAACATGGACAGCGATGACAGCCATTTTAATGTCTTTAATTGATTGGGAGGGCCTAGGGACGACGTCACAAGACCGTGTCCACAAACCCACAATCTTTTTTAGAAAAAAGAAAAAGAAAAAAAAAGGAGAGCCGAAGCGGAATCGAGCCGAGGCCCCTCTGCTTACCAGCCTAACGCCTTACCGCTAGGCCAAACTGGCTCAAGGCCGGCTTCCACTGCCCGCAACTGACGTACTTTTACCACGGCGTCCGCCGAGCGGAAAACACTTCCACTACCCGGCCTCTCACAGTGTCACGTGCACTGCGACACGAGGTCTGCGCGAGAAACAGCCAGTGAATGGCGAGTTGAAGACTACGCAAATTGAGGGTGACCTAAATCCTGAGCTGTCGAAATGAGAATGAATAGATCGAGTCGTATTTAAAGCGGAATGGCTAATAATGAACCATAGCCACGCTCGTCACTTCGAGTCCTCGACTGGCCAGTGGGTTCATAATTAATTTCAGCTGTATCATTCAGACACTGAAGACGTGAGTGTTGTCGTTATTGTTGTGGAGTTCTCCAGCTGAACACTGTGGGGGTGGAGGGGGGGGGGGGGTTGTACACACACACACACACTGTAACTGGATTATAACATCCTGGCACCCGCCCAGAGTCACCTCAGTGCACTCAAACGATGTCACAAGCGAATGCGTATTTCAAAACTCCTCTCACATTTACATGTAAACCCTTTCTCAAGTCAATCGACAAAACCAGCCCCTACACAAACACTAACCAAAACGTACATACAGAAACATCCAACACAAATTTTCGAAATGTTAGTCCCTGCAGTATCACTCCTGTTAAAAAAAAAAAAAAAAAAAAAAATAAGGCCGGGACATGCTGGTGTCGTCGACCAATCTCTCTAATTTATCGATACCAGATTAAAGAGAGAAAACGGAACGGACAGAAACAGGCAACAAAAAAATAAACGTTTAATGCATAATGGCAAATACCAGTGCCATATAGCAGCAAACTGCACACACCACATCTCCTAGCTGCTCAACAAGAGCCATACAGAAAAGCCCAACTCTTAACGAAAAATGTTTGAAAATTCAGGTTTTAAAAAAATCAAGAAAAAAATGGCAGAAAAATGACAAGATACAAAAAACTCGAACTAGAAAACTTTATTTTACAATGATTGTAGTTTAGGTTCAGTCAAAAACCTGTCTCAGTAACAACTAGTCCTTGCTAAGCTCCTGAGCAAAAGCAGGAGGCAAACAACAGCTAGTAATAGGATTTTAACGTCCTGGCAAGCGAACAGGGTCACCTCAGGACTAGACGAGGCAGAAAAACAAGAGAAACATGAAAGCCCCGAGATTCCAGGCAAAGGGCGGGTATCACACATCCCCGGCCTCCATTCGGGGTGCTCAGGAGAAGCCAAGTTCGACATTTCCGGCGGGGTTAAACCTGTCTGCGAAACTCCTTTGTAAATGAATTGCGTCAGCAGCACAAATATTATCTCGCAGGGAAAGGGTTAATTAAGCAACAAATTCAGTTTCTTTGCTTCTACAACCGTGACAAGGAACAGCCCTAGGCCCGGGTCGAACGGCCAGGATCGAACCCGGAACCCCAATGGTGGAACAGAAACTGGACTCCTAAGCCAGAGGATGAGGGAGAAAAGCGTGTCCGACACGCTTTTCTCGTGGCGGAAGTGGTGACATAGATCCCGGATCCATGGCGCCACTTCCCCCATGGATTCGAACGTAAAAGACCCCTCAGGCAGTTTTAATTCGAAGAAGTGTAAGGGAAATGTTCCCAGCCATCTTGGCCAAATCAAAGAATATTCTCTGTGGCATATATAATTAAACCGCCAAAACACCATGTAAAGTGCTAGCGCTAGTTAGATAGTGCACAGCTCTTGACGTCACTGTAGACCCACGTAAGACGATCCGAATACAGAGGTCAAGCGTTAAAAACAGAAACGAGTTAGAATAAATCATGACACGACTAAAGGCTAAAACCATGCCGAGCGCTATTTTGTCATTTATACCCACACAGTACCGCAAACAGTAACCACTCACATTTATATCACACAGTATCACAAACAGCATTCACACATTTATATCCACAGTCACGGTACACAGTATTCACACACATTTATATCCACACATTGTCCGCACAAACAGTATTCACACACATTTACATCTACACAGTACCACAGTATTCACACACACAGTACCAGAAACGGCATTGACACACATGTACATCCACACAGTACCACAAACAGTATTCACACACATGTATATCCACACAGTACCACAAACAGTATTCACACACATGTATATCCACACAGCCAACTACAAACAGTATTCATTTATATCCACACGGTACAACAGTAGCCACACACATTTATATCCACATAGTACCAGTGTTCACACAGAGCTATATCCACGCAATGCTACAAACAGTATCATAGTTGACACACATTTACATCCCACAGCACCACAAACAGTAACCACATATATTTATATATTTGCACAGTTCCACAAACAGTATTCGCACGCATTTATATCCACGGTGTAGGCTACCACAAGAAATGGGCACACACATATATATATCCACACAGTACCAGACAGTATTCACACACATGTACTGTCTACAAAGTACCACGAACAGTATTCACACACATGTATGCGTCCACACATTACCAGAAACAGTATCCACACACATTTACATCCACACAGTACTACAAACGGCAATATCCACGCACATTCCAAGTAGCCTATCCACACAATACCACAAACAGTATTCGCACGCATTTACCGCGGAATCCACACAGTACCACATACACTGACCGAGCATTCATTTATCTTTTGCCCCGAAACCGAGGATCGCCCTCTGCGGTTGACAAAACGTTAAAATCGTTTTATCGCCACAGAGGAAAGGTACTTCGGCGTTGTTGTCATTTCATACCTACTCAGCCTACCTGAAACTTGCGTCAGCGCAAAACACCGAGGGCCACTGCAATACAACCAACAACGACCGTCCAGAATCTCAGTGAAACACAACAGACAAAACTCAGCCACATGCCACACAATCCTTTCGTTTGTCCTCAAGTAGCTATGTGTGTTGGGAGAAGGGAGAAGTGTACGCTCAAGATGCGAACTGTGTCATTGTCTCCTGTCAAGGCCGGTGTGTTTTGAAACGGAATATGTGGAGCGTGACCACGAATCGGCGGGCCCCTGACCTACACAGCCGTAGGGCACTGGCACACAATACTGCTAATACCCGGAGAGCTGAAGCTGCAAACGTTGGCCTAGCGGTAATTAAGGCGTTAGGCTGGTAAGCAGAACCTTGGTTCGAATCCGCTTCGGCTCTCCTTTCTGTTCAAAAGTTGTGGTCTGCGGACAGTCTTGTGACTTTGTCCATCACAATTATGAAACATTAAAATCGTTCTCCTTAATCCAGGTCATTCCGGTGGCGAGTGTAGTAATAGGGATATAATCTCCCTCTCCCTACCTCCATACCCCCTTCCCTAATAAGCCTTATGATCTATGTGGACGTTAAGCACCATGTTTACTTACTGCAAACGTTTGTCGCTGTAAATTGTGCCTTTGCATCCGCCAACAGATTGGCAGCTGCAGGAACAACGTGACTCGACTTTCCAGTGAGAATTTGACTTCTGGCCAACTTTCAGCAACACCTTTGCAGTGAGAACTTTACTTTACTTTGCAGCGACTTTCAGAAACAGCCGTTTGAAATGACAACATACTTTGCGGTAACAACTGTACTTTGTAGCGACTTTACTTAATAGCAGTAACAATTTTACTTTGCAGCGGCTTTACTGTGCAGTTACAATTTTACTTTGCAGCAACTTCATTTAGAGATAACTTAGTTTTGCAGCAACTTTACTTTTCAGCGACATCTTTATTTAGCGATGAAGTTTACTTTGCAGCAACAACTTTACTTAGCAGCGAGTTTTACTTAGCAGTGACAACTTTGTAGTTACTTTACTTAGCGGTGACAACTTTGCCGCGAGTTGCAGCGACAACTTTACTTTCTTGTGACTTTTCTTTGCAGCAACAAAACTTTTCAGCGACATGACTGCCTCCCGTTTTGGCAGCTTCAACTACTTGCTGGTGCAAGGAGCAAAGGCGTGGTCTTTTTCTCCAGCGCACAGGTCGCTTCTTGCAGCTACAAAACGTTTTATCACCGCAACAAAGTCGATTCTGACAAATCAAAATAGCCTCGAGACTTTGCAGCGTCCGATGTAAAGTTCTCGCTACAAAACACAAGTTTGCCGCTGCAAGTCTATAGTTACGGCTGCAAACGTTCACATTGTAACCCTTTTTGATGCTACAACCCTGGAATTGTGATATTGACCGCCTGCCATACGCTGCTCCCGCTTGTGTATGTGTGTGTGTGCGCGCGCGTATTCGTATGTTCTAGACGGGAAAGGGCCGAGCAGGGCGTCTGCTAGCACAGCTCTAGTAGCAGTATGGACGGCCGGCCGTTACGGCCCGACTGGTCCCAGTGACTTGACTGGTTTCCGTGAACTACTCTGGCTACCTTTTGGATGTCACAGACTGTCTTTATGCATTGGTTTGTACATTGAAGTATAGGAATGCCGGTAAGCAAAAGACCTACTAGACACCACAGTTACCCTGGGATTCTAAGGGAATCCGACCCCGTGATGTCCATCGTTAGCACTGGTGGATATAATAATGCCACTCTGTGCTATTTCTCCAAATTGGAGCACACAGCCTATCACAAAGAACAAAACGCCATCAAAACAAAGTGATTTAAAAGATGTGAGCGTGTTTGACTATCTAATTTGGAAAGGCGGTGCAGCTTAAAAAAATAAAAAATCTCTGACCAAGCGAGTGCGTACACAGAGGGAAGACAGAGAAAGGAAGTATCAGAAGAGCGTAGCTGGCGGATTGGTTTGCAAACTGTAAGTTCAGTCAAGTATACTGGAACATCACACACACACACCATTATCGGCATTGACGTTTAACCCCTTCATTGCCGTATCATTTAAAAACGACCATTAAAAGTGCCAAATTTGAAGCCCTTCAGCCTTTTTTTTTCGCACAGGTATGTGAAAGGATTTTCATCAAAACACTGACGTAGCACTGAAAATAGAGGTGCTATAGGACCGGAACTTATACTGTTTGCAGGTGCGCGGCGCGTGCATCTTTCAGCCCGGAATTTTTACAGGCTGGGGCAGTGAAGAGGTTAAGACTGTGTAGGGACTAGATTGGGAAGAAAACCACCCGTACACACACACTTAACATAGGTGTGCAAGGCGAACACCCCGTAGACGCCACCATTAGCACAGATGGTTATACTGACTGGAAAACGTTTTACTGTCAGGACAGCTAGGACGGAGTTCGGATAGGCATACATTTTTACATGGCTGTCTGTGACAAAACAGCCATTTTTAGCACGTGTTTGCAATGGGAAAAATACTCCTAAACACTACACGGTATGGTTCAATGCACGACTCATGACTCTCTGAGAGAACCCGTGGGCACCCTAAGTACTGAATGGCCGTGTGCAAGAGAAACAGCTAATAATACATGTACTAATAATTAAAGTATTATAAAGCACTAAATCGTGTCTATAGACACACACACACATGTATATATATTGACTGTACAAAACGTAATTTACACACAACAAACAAGAGACTCTGAGGCGGAGTAAGATAGCAGCGCTGAGCACAACGGAAAACATGGCGGCAGGTCTATTGTCTTGGAAAAAGAAATGTCTTGAGGTTTGATTTGAAGGAGAACAGAGAGGGTTTCTGTCGGAAAGGGCCTGAAGGGGAAGGTCATTCCATGTAGAGGGGCCGAAGACGGGGTGGGTTTGTCTACTTTATTTAAGATGGCTACATAGTTGTAATAAAAGGCGTTCTGTACCTTATCATGGTTCAAGACTTTTGTATATTGCTGCCCCTAAATAGCTGAAAATGCGCGTTTTATGAACACCTCATTTTTATGACTTTCACTTGAAATGCAGTAACTCATGAACCGTTTAAGATAGAAACTATTTTGTTCTTACACTCTTTCCATAGAAAATATAAGTTTTAAATTATGTTGCTAAATTCAAATTTTAGTCTGCTGGTAGCTACTTGTAGAGAAGCAGAGTGAATGTCTAACACAATACCCCGCTGACAGTTTCTTTCAGTGACGGTGGGTGCGTACGAGACTGAAACACACGGTAGACACCAATTTTAACATGGGTCTGTGAATATAACCCGCACAGTAGATTTATTAACACTGGCGTGTCATTATGGACCATTATTAAGCCGGGTTAGTGCCCAATCAGGTTAAAATTAGTGTCCATCATGCAAGGAGTATCATTAACATAGATTAGTTGTCAGTTTCTAATTACCCAGTAGACCTAGCGTAACATAGGTATAGACGCATCTTATAGACACAACACCCTGTAGACACATATAGAGCAAACACCCTGTGTACACATCTTTAAGATAGGCCTGCAAACAAACATTCCGTTGACACATCTTCAAGATAGCGGCGACTGATGGAGACAAACACTTCGGTAGACTGACACGTTTTTAAGATATGTGTGTAGAGACACAGCCCAAAGACACATCGTTAACAAAGGTGCGTCGAAAACCAACCACTGATGCTCGCATCTTTAACATCGGTCTGTTGAGAAACACTCCGTAGACACATCTTTATAGGTGTGTGGGTAATCGACACCCCACAGTAAGTAAGTTGGTGTTTTACGCCCAGTCAACCATTGCGGTTATATCAGGGCGAAGACACCCCACAGACAAATCTTCCAACTAGGTGTCAGTGCCACGGTAGAGACTGAAACGCCCTGTAGAAGACATCTTTCAGAGAAGTGTGTAGAAACCCCTCCCCCATCCCACATCTTAAGGCTAACTGATAAGGACACCCCCAATCCCCCCCAAAAAAAATTCTTTAAGCCTTAAAAGAACGCCCCCCCCCCCCCCCCCCCCCCATCTTTAAAACAGTGTCATAGGGACCCCCCCCCCCCCCCTTCAGAGTGTAGAGAAACCCCCCTGTAGGCACACCTTTAAGACTAAGCGGTGTGCAGAGAAACCCATGGTAAACACATCTTTAAGACAGGTGTGCCGATACATTCATGGTACACGGTGTGTGCAGAGAAACACCTCAGTAGCAGTCCCATCCTTAAGACGGATGTGTAGAGAATCACCCGTGGGTAGACACATCTTTAAGATTGGTGTAGGCTATAGGGAAACACCCTGTAGACACATCTGTAAAATTGGAGTGCAGGAAAATCCCAGTAGACAAGCTCAGACACATACACACGGAGAAAGCAGGCTCATACCGGGATACACACACCGACACAGCAGAAACACAGATATGCGATGTGGCCGGGCTAACGTTGGGTGTAATCGTCTTGTATTCCTTGTAATGTAGCGCTTTATACTCCTTTACTAAACATTCGATATAGATGGACCCGCACAACAGGAGAAAAAAGAAAAAAAAGCTCACACCGACACACTCAGTCTGAGAGAGACCCTTCGGGATCACGTCAGGTGCAAGCGCCTTATATTCCTTGTAACTGATGCACGGAAAGCACCTTATGCAACAGACACGGACACACAGAAACAGACATACATATACAGGCTCACACACACAGAAACACCACAAAACACTGACAGACACACACAGAAACAGACATGCGCTTTGGGCTCCGGTTAGGTGTAGCGCCTTATACTCCTTGTAATGATTTATACTGCTTATATAGCGCCTTATGTAGTGCCTCATACTCCTTGCACTGAGAAACGGACACACACATGGACACAGAGAAAGCAGGCTCATTCAGACAGGCACAAACACACATACACATAGAGAAACACAGACAATTACGTTTTGGGCTCATGTTTGGTGTAAGCACCTAATACTCCTTACACATTACATTACTGACACAGACGGACGCACACACACACACTAATACACACAGACAGTGATACACACTCACACAGACAGATGCTCAGACGGACAGAGGCACACACACTCACAGAAACCCTGAAAGAGAGGAAGAGACACAGACCACACCGACAGAGCCAGACACACAGATACCCTGAAAACACACACACACACACACACTGGCAGACACCAATACACACAGACAGACACACATACACACACCGACAGATTGATACAGAGACACACGCTGACAGAGAACAGGCACACTGGCAGACACAGTAACACTGAGACACAGACACACACACAGAAAAAGAAACACACAAATACACATACAGATATACATACACACACACCGACAGGCACACTGGCAGACACAAAGAGACACACCTCCACACGGATACATACACAGACAAACACACATCATTATACACACAAAGAGACAAGACACACACACTGACAGACAAACACAAAAAAAGATACACAAACTGACACACACAAATACAGTCACACACACAGAGACAGACACACACAGATACATGCACAGAGAGAGAGAGAGAGAGAGAGAGACACACACACACACACACACACCGAGTCATTACATCAGGAAGAAGTAAAGGTCAAGAACAATGTAAACTACTTAACTATACTCAGATATACACAGTGACAGACACACACAGGGAGACAGATACAGATACACACAGAGAGACATTAAGTAACTTGGTGTTTTATGCCCAGTCACACAGAGAGACAGATGCTCAGACAGCTACACACAGAAACAGATACACATACACACAGAGGCGCGCGTGCGCACACACACACAGAAACAGACACACACACATACACACACAGAGCATGACACAACACATCGACACACATAGAGCCAGACACACACACACAGAGCGAGACACAACACACTGACACAGAGCCAGACACACACACGCTGACAGAAGCACACATACACACACAGAGAAACACACACTCACTGAAAACAGACACACACACACACACTGACAGTTACACAGAGAAACACACACACACACGCTGACACAGAACAGGCACACTGGCAGACACTGATACACACAAAGAGACACTGAGACACACATGCAGTAACACACACTGACACATATACACACACACAGAAAAAGAAACACAGATACACATGCCACACAGACAGAAACAGACAGGCACACTGGCAGACACAGACACAGAGAGACAGACACATACACACACAGAGACAGACACAAACACACACAGACATACACACACACTGACACATACACACAAAGAGACACATACACACACTGACAGACACAGAGACAGGCACAAATAAATATTCCAAATGCACTTACCGTGTTTGTGACACAAAGGGTTTGAAGTCACAAAAGTTACAAAGAAAAGACTGTCATCTTATGCTGTCTCTCAAGTATGACAAAGAAATGGAAACAAAGAATTCAGTCAGATGCTGAATATATATACAGACCAACTGTGATCACAAATTCTTCATTAAAGAATCCATAACATAACATCAGAAAGAAGTAAAGGTCAAGGACAATGTAAACATGACTCGCAAAATGTATGCAAACAAGGCTACCTGCTGTTAATGTCCTTACTAATACCACTACTTTCACTAGCAAATGATAATTTTCTCTTTTAATTAGTTTATAAAATTCGTTATGCATATTATTTATTACTCTACAGTTCAGCATCTTTAAAAATATTGTAAAAGCATTATTCTTTTATAACCAAAAATGCAATCAAGTGAAGAAACTGTAGCTATGTCCTGTTCCTCTCCAAACAGCTGCATGCATCATCATGCCCCCCCCTCCCCCCCCCCCCCCCCCCCCCCCCCCACCGCAGGTTCCAGAGGTCACCACGTGGTCTGCAAACGGTTCCAACTCAGCCCTGTAAGGAAACACAAAACACAATGCTGCAAACACATTGTAATCAATCCAAACATATATCAACAGACTGGCCCTACCTTCCTCACCCCTGATCATGCAGGATTTCTTTTTATACTATAATGATAACAATACATACATTTTCTATGGTGCTATTTCCTGCTGAGCAAGCTCAAAGTGCTTATTTACATACATGTAGTCACTTCTATTTACTAACATATTATACCCATGCAATCACATAGCATAACAAAGCATATTGCATACTAAATACATTGCAACAATATAAAACAGGTACTAACAAAACCGCAAGCAAAACAACTAAACTAAAATACACACACACTGCAACAATATAAAATGGGTACATCAAAACAGCACACAAAATAACTATGTTAAAACATCCACACACACATCTCACAAATGCTGTTAGGTGAGGTGCGACAAAGAAGAACAAGAAAAATCAATCAAGTGAACAAACTGTAGCCATGTCCTGTTCCTCTCCAAACAGCTGCATCTCCCATCATGCCCCCCACTGCAGGTTCCAGAGGTCACCACGTGGTCTGCAAGCGGTTCTAACTTGGCCCTGTAAGGAAACACAAAACACAATGCTGCAAACACATTGTAATCAATCCAAACATATATCAACAGATTGGCCCTACCTTCCTCACCCCTAACCCTGTGCGATTTCTTTTTATACTATAATAATAATAATATATACATTTTCTAGAGCACTATTCCCTGCTGACCAAGATGAAAGCACTTATTTACATACATGTACATATGTCACCTCAATTTACACATTTTCTATAGCATTATTCCCTGCTGACCAAGATGAAAGCACTTATTTACATACGTGTACATATGTCACTTCAATTTACAAACATATTATACCCATGCATTTAAATAGCACAATACATATTGCATGCTTAATACATTGCAGCAATATAAAACAGGAACTAACAAAACGTGAGCAAAATAACTAAACTAAAATATACACACACTACAACAATACAAAACAGGTACAAATAAAACAGCCCACAAAATAAATATGCTAAAACACACATTGCAATAATATAATTTTATAAAACAGGTACATCAAAACACCACACAAGATAACTATGTTAAAACACACACACACACACACACACACACACACACACACACACACACACACAACACACACACAGGCAAACTCCAAGCAACGGTTTACGACATCCTTCCTTCAACCACTGCCGTATTTAGTTACGCCATAGGGTCCCAAAAACTGTCAGCTAACGAGCAGTTTTTTTGTTGATGCTCAAACAGTAGTAAGTTTGTTACAAACGACTCAAATAAAACAAGGCGTGTTATTTATAGCCGCCAACAAAGTTTACACCAGCACAAATATAAGCACAATTGTTTGAATCGAGATGGAATTATTTTTTTATTTTTTTTACCCGGGGTGGATGCGTCTCATGTTTATGTGCATGCTTTGGAGTTAGGTTGCTTCTACAGTCATATTAGTACCTGAACCTTTCGAAGGGCACTGACCCGCGTCGTTGGACAGCTGCATGGAGATAAAGAGTGCCTCTTCATTGGCATAACCAAATCTGGCAGAGTTTGGAGGAAGGTGCCGGAAGGCGATGCTCGGAGTGTGACACAGAGGCATACACATATACTCACACACACACATCAGGTACTAATAAAACTCAACAAAATATGCTAAAACTCACACACACACTGCAAAAATATACAACAGTTATGAATAAAACAGCAAACAAAATAACTATGTTAAAACACACATTGCAGTAATATAAATCAGGTATGTATCAAACGGAATACAGTCTGATGCTGAATATATATAGCCCAGCTGTGAACACAAACTCCCAACTGTGATCACAAACTCACAAATTCTTCATTAAAGAATCCATCCAATCATAACATTGTAAAGGTCAAGGACAATGTAAACTAGACTCACAAAATATCTGCAAACAAGACTACCTACTTTTACTAGCAAATGGTAATTTTCTCTTTTAAAATTACAATTTGTTTATAAAATTCTTTATCTATATTATTTATTACTCTACAGTTCAGCATCTTTATAACTATTGTAAAAGCATCATTCTGTTATAACTATATTATCAATCTTTTAATCTCCACCACCTCCCCCCCCCCCCCCCCCCCCCCCCCCCACCTCTAACAATCAATTAGTCAAAGCCTAAAACAGCCAGCCACAAGTACACAATACTTTACAATATATCAATGATCCACCCAAAATTTAATCATGCAATCACTAAACAAATTCAGTCAAAACAAACACAAAGAAAAAGGTAGACTAAAAAGACATCCAAAAAATGCTATTAGATGAGGTGTGACACAGAAGAACAAGAAAAATCAATCAAGTGAACAAACTGTAGTCATGTCCTGTTCCTCTCCAAACAGCTGCAGTTCCCATCATGCCCCCCACTGCAGGTTCCAGAGGTCACCACGTGGTCTGCAAGCAGTTGTAACTTGGCCCTGAAAGAAAACACAAAACAAATGCTGCAAACATAACTGTTGTAATCAATCCAAATATATATCAACAGACTGGCCCTACCTTCCTCACCCCTGACAGTGCGGGATTTCTTTTTATACTATAATAATAATAACAATACATACATTTTCTGTAGCATTATTCTGCGTTGAGCTTGCTCACTGCACCTATTTTACATACATGTCCACATATCAATTCAGTTTACTAACATCTAATACCCACCCCATGCAATCAATCACACAGCATAACGATGCATACTGCATACTTAATACATTGCAACAGTATAAAACAGGTCCTAATCAAACTCAGCAAAATAACTATGCTAAAACAAACACACACACTGCAACAATATCAGTTATGAATAAAACCGCAAACAAAATAACTATGCTAAAACACACATTGCAATAATATAAAACAGGTATGTACAGAACTGAATACAAAATAACAATGCTAAAAAACATGCACACACACATATCCACACACACACACACAGAGTGTAAAACAGCCAGTCACAAGCACACGGTACTTTACAATGATCCATCCAAAAATCAAAACAAAGAAGAATGTAGACTAATAAATCTCAAAAATGTTATTAGATCAGGTGCGATGAAGAAGAACAAGAAAGATCAATCAAGTGAACAAACTAGCAATGTCCTGTTCCTCTCCAAACAGCTGCAGTTCCAATCATGCCCCCCACTGCAGGTTCCAGAGGTCACCACTTGGTCTGCAAGCAGTTGTAACTTGGCCCTGTAAGGAAACACAAAACAAATGCAACAAAAGTAATTGTTGTAATTAATCCAAACGTATATCAACAGACTGGCCCTATCTTCCTCACCCCTGACCCTGTGGGATTTCTTTTTACACTATAATAATACATACATTTTCTATTGCGCTATTCCCCGCTGAGCAAGTTCAAAGCACTTATTTACATACATGTACATATATGTCAATTCAATTTACTAACATATTATACCTATGCATTCACATAGCATAAAAATACATATTACATACTTAATACATTGCAACAATATAAATCAGTATTAACAAAACCGCAAGAAAAATAACTAAATACACACACACTGCAACAATATAAAACAGGTATGAATAAAACAGCCAACAAAATAAATATGCTCAAACACACATTGCAATTATATAAAACGGGTACATCAAAACAGCATGCAAAGTAACTATGTTAAACACATACACACACACACACACGCATGCATGCACACACATGAACAGAGGCATGCACATGTACACACACACACACACACACGCCATACACATACTATTCCAAAACAGAAGAAAGAATAAACAATAAACCCTGAAACATAAAACAAACAAGTATTACAATCAATGCTATCAGTATCATTTACAATCCATACACAACAATCACAGGCATGAATATCAACAGCTGTCAAAACATCATTTTCTTACAATTCAATCATTAAGCCAATAACCATTTATAGATAAACACATACCACCAACATCATTCAGTTCATTCACTCATTCAATCTATACATTATCCTGCAGTGCAGTCTATCAAAATATAATTTACACATATCTAAAATCCCTCAGTTCACTCACTCATTCAATTTACCTGGACGTTATCCTGCAAGCACTGCAACACAGTTATAGCATTTACATGTAACACAGTGAACAGACTGCTCACCATACATCATTTCAAAAAGATAAGTTTATACTAATCACCTGTACCATGAAAACAATTACAAATTCTGCAGTGAACTATAATATATAGTTACACTATGCTATTTACTAAAGAGCAGGAGCAAATGAAGTACATCATCAAACAAATAAATGCTCAAAGTGCATTTACCCTGTTTGTAGCACAAGGGTTTGAAGTCACAAAAGTTACAAAGAAAAGACTGTCATCTTCTGCCATCTCTGAAGTATGATAAAGAAATGGAAAGAAAACACATTCAGATGCTGAATATATATACAGCCCAACTGTGATCACAAACACAGATTCTTCGTTAAAGAATCCATCCAATCAGAACATCAGAAAGAAGTAAACGTCAAGGACTAGACTCACAAAATGCATGCAAACAAGCTGATTAGTGTTACTACCAAATGATAATTTCTCTATCCTAAATATAATACAAAAAGCTAGATGAATAAGGAATAAGGAATAAACAATAAACTGTGAAAAACAAAACAAACAACTATTACAATTCTATTATTCAGAATCATTTTCAGTACATATCATTATATGCAATAATATAAAACAGGTACTAACACAACAGCAAGCAAAATAACTAAACTAAAATACATACACATTACAACCATATAAACGGTATGAATAAAACAGTTACAGCCAACAAAGTAACTATGCTAAAACGCACACTGCAATAATTAATATAAAACAGGTACATCAAAACAGTGTACAAAATAACTGTTCAAACACACGCACACACACACGCACACACACACACACACAGACATGCACACATACTCTCACACACACACACACACACAAACACCCCCACCCCCATACACATACTATTCCAAAATTGATTAACAATAAACCCTGAAACACAAAACAAACAACAACTATTACAATCAATGTTATCATTTACAATCCATACATAACAATCACAGGTATGACTTAACAGCTGTCAAAACATATGTTGTTACAACCCAATCATTAATCCAGGAACAGTTTACATATATATCTAAATATTACTAAACTCCTTCAGTTCACTCACTCATTCAATTTATACATTATCCTGCAGTGCAATGAAACAGTCAATCAAAATATAATTTACATACCTAAAATCCTTCAGTTCATTCACTCATTCAGTTTATCTGGACATTACCTGTATGTAATGGAAGAAGCCGGGGCAGGCAAGTGGGAAGCGAATGTGAGAGTGAGATTTGTATGTATTTATTGTTATTTTAAATAAACCTTTTAGAGCCCATGTGTCAAAGGAAAATTTTCATTTTTATGCTTTGTATATTAATGAATAATAAAGATTTATTTGATTGATTGATTATCCTGCAGTACAATGCAACACAGTTATATAATATACAAAACATAATAAACAGACTGTTCACCATACATTATTTCAAAAAGATAAGACTATATTAATCTCCTGTACCATGAAAACAATTACAAATTCTGCAGTGAACTATAATATAGTTACACTATATTATTTACTAAAGAGCAGGAGTGAGTGAAGTACATCATCAAACAAATAAATACTCTAAGTGCACTTACCCTGTTTGAAGTCTCAAAAGTTACAAAGAAAAGACTGTCATCTTCTGCTTTCTCTCAAGTAATGAAGTATGACAAAGAAATGGAAAGAAAGAACTCACAGTCAGATACTGAATATATATATATATATATATACAGCCCAACTGTGAACACAAACTCCCAACTGTGATCACAAACTCACAAATTCTTCATTAAAGAATCCATCCAATCATAAGATCATAAGGAAGTAAAGGTCAAGGACAATGTAAACTAGAACTCACAAAATGTATGCAAACAAGACTACCTGCTGTTAATGTTACTAGCAAATGATCAGTCTCTCATTTACACTGATAATTTGTTTACAATATTCTTTATGCAAATTACTCTACTTCGGCATCTACTGAAGTATTGTAAAAGCATTAGTCTATTCTAAATATGTTATCTTTTAATTCCCCCTCCCCCATCTCTTTTACACCCAATCAGTCAACAAAGCCTAAAATTAAAACAGCCAGCCACAAGTGCATGATACTTTACAATGCATCAGAGGCACGTGCACACACTCGCACACTCACATACTATTCCAGAATGAAGTGTTCACTGCCAAATAGCACACTCATCATTTTCATTCAACATTAACTGCTAAGTGTTACACTGATTTAGTTTGGGTAATGACAGGCACCAAAAAGTAACCCAATATTAATCCACAGAATTTTAGCATCAATTACAAGCGAGTGCACAATACTTCAAAATACATAATACATAGTAACCACCCCCAAATCAGTCAACCAATCACCAAACAAAACCATTAGCATAAGAAAAGAAAGCAAC
>JABMCL010001716.1:152500-247500 GCA_018857735.1 Alviniconcha marisindica | reverse complement strand
TGACAACAATCTGAATATTCTGCAACAAACTCTGATGTTAATTCTCACACTCCAAGAATCGCTTTCTGGCATGTTTCCTTCAAATTCGGCTGCTCGGCCGCGTTTCTTCGCGCATCTATCTACCGAAATCGCCAGTAAAAGTTTCATGCTGTCAGCACCCAGTAAAATTTGCCAAACGTTGAAGCTGGCACAAATAAAGAAAATTAGTTCCGTTTGAATGATTTTGGTTTTATTTAAATTGTACTAGCGTAGGCATTACCGGGGAGCCGCGGGAAAAGCAGCCCGAATTGAACAATCAGTCAGGATAGACTGCCGCATGCGGTCTCTGTGGACAGTAAGCCCCACAATAAATCAATCACTGATCAGTCGATACAATCTGTGTGTATGGCTACAAACTTACTGCCATTTGAACACCAACGAAGAACTGTCGGTTAGTCAGTTTGGTAGACTTGTGACGTATCCAACTGTACAGTGGTTAGAGCCTGGAAGGATCATAGTCATGCCATGATTGTCGTAAACCGACCGGAGTTTGTATGAACTCTGTGTCCAAGACAGATTTGCTCTATGAATGCACTCTATCAAAATCAAATGCCATTTTTGTTTCTGTGGAAATGACTTTGGCCGATAGAAATCTTCTGTGTGATGTATATGGATATTGTTAGATAGGCGATAATGTTAGCTAGACTACAATATTTAAGATTCTGTTTGTTTGAAATGTATGTTAATGTGGTTTTTGTCATAAGATGTTTGTACAGCGCAGTGAGTTTAACTATGGTTAATGAACAGCGCTTTATTATTATTATTATTATTATTATTATAATTATTATATACTGTTTCTGCCTTTGGACTATACGCACATAGTTTAATACTTTTCCTTCTGACTAAAAACGTAGAAACGGTGCCCATACTCTCAACGCATATTTCAGAAGGAAGTTTCTGTGTAGTGACTGACGGTTAACGATAAATACTGGCTGACGAGACCCATAGGTACGTTTCTGTGTAGTGATTGACGGTTAACACTGAAAACTGGCTGACGACGTCCACAGGGACTTTTCTGTGTAGTGACTGACGGTTAACACTGAAAACTGGCTGACGACGTCCACAGGGACTTTTCTGTGTAGTGACTGACGGTTAACACTGAAAACTGGCTGACGACGTCCACAGGGACTTTTCTGTGTAGTGACTGTCGGTTAACACTGAAAACTGGCTGACGACGTCCACAGGGACTTTTCTCTGTAGTGACTGACGGTTAACACTGAAAACTGGCTGACCACTTCCACAGGGACGTTTCTGTGGAGTGACTCACGGTTAACACTGAAAACTGGCTAACCACATCCAAAGCTGTCAGATAAAAAAATAATGTAGAGTTCAAAAATATTTGACTGATCCTTGATACCTTTCTGTGACGTTTTTCTTTCAGACACGAAACTGACTCAACAGTTGCATGCTCGTTTAGTGACAATGGCAGCAGAATTCCCAGAACTGAATGTCGTCCTCTTTGACGTGGACGGCGATAATCTGACGAAGAGCAACAAGGACTCGGCCTCTGGCGGCCAGCAGGACAGCAGCAAAGACAGTGCCAGCCACGAGAAGACGAGTGCCGCAGAATGGCGTCGGGAATCCATGAAACACATACTGGACACGGTACTGGGGAAACAGTTGCCCAACCTGTTCTTCTTGTGCCAGGACAAGATCGACAAGAAAAAGCACGAGATTTTGGTTGAGAAGTTGGGATATGGCTCAAGAGTCCTGCCTGATTCAAAGCCATCAGAGGCTGGGGTGTACTACGGTTCCAAGCCAAGCCAAGGAGTCGGCTACAACGTAGAGTTCGTAAGCGCCGAAATTCTCGAGAAGGTCGAGCTATCAATGCAACTTACACCGGACAATCCCTTTCTGTACTTGAAAGGACGCACCAGGCTGGTGGCCTGCGTCCTGACGCCGCAAGGGGGTGCTGAAGGCAGCAAGATCCTGCTGGCGTCATGGCACGGTCCTCACAACACCAAAATCCGGACGCCACTGTGCAGCTGGATAGCAAAAAAGCCAAACGCATCTGTTTTCGGGAGCTCGTTCACTTCCTGGACCGGCTGAAACAGGACCAGTCGTGCCACGTGGTTATCACTGGCGGGGACTACAACTGGCCAGCCCAAGAGGCCCGTGAGGAGCTAGACAGCATAGACCGAGTGGAAGGGGTGGTGGCGGCAGACTACACAACCACGACAGACAGACGGGATCTCGGTGACAGCGGAATGATAGACTACATAGTCTACTGGCCCAAAGACAGCATCCAGCAGATCACAGCCAACGTGGAATGCGGGGACTACCGACGAGAGCGACCCAGACCCTTTGATCACCCCATTGTTAGGTACCAGCTGGAACTTAAGGATCTGGCGACCGCTATGGCAGGGATGAGGGTGTCCGATCCACCCCAGGGAGAAACTCCGCCCGCTGAGTAGCTTGCGCTGCACTTCCGTGTGTGCAGCCTTCGACAGTCGTTAGTTTGGCAGAACAGCGTCTGCTAGTAAGACACTGAGTCAGGACACTGGGCATGTTCACAAACTTGTCCGGCACGTGACGTCCGCCTTCAACATCCGGCAACTTCTAGGGCAGAAACGACACGAAAACGTAAGCCAGAAATTGCCCAGAAAACGTTAAATGTGCCGGTGAAATGATGGTCAGTGAAATTTCATTGTGCTTCTTCGTTGGCTACTTTTTCTTCCTTTCTGTGTAGTGGTGGGTTTTGTATTGTAAACTGATGTTTATTACATAATTATGAGCTATCTCTCTTAATGAAAGCTTGCAGTTCAGAATGACTACTGTTACTTTGAAGTAATATCTTGTTTTTGAATAACAGTTTGTTGTTATTAGTATTGTGTTTTGTAATCCAGCTTGGAGAAGGATGTTGTACTGTGAACTGATGTTTAGTACCTGTGAGCTACCATGGATCTCCAGTAGTACTAAGGGTGGCAGAACCCCTGCTGATGACTAAATAATTGACCTCCTTCGCTGAGAACCCATCACTCAACCAGCTAGCTCCGTGGAACCCATGTACCTCTCGTGTCTGTTCTCTTGTTGTCTAACTGTGCCCGCTGTTTCACATGCGTGCAGACACACCATTGGGGGGGAGGGGGGGCAAGTGAGGATTTTGGGTGTGCTGAAAATTGTCTGCTGCTGTACAATAAAACCTGATTGCCGCCCCCGCCTGCTGTGGTCTCGCTTTTTGACTGACACCGCTGCCTGTGTCCTGTCCTACCACTCCACACCATTACATATACATGTCTCTCAAATAACTTCTCCGCCTTTCCCTCCTTTGTTCAGTCAAGTTATTCGCCCCGATATAACCGTCATGTTCATGAAGGTTTGTTGCTGTTGTTGTTGTGCATCAGTGTGTGTCAAATCACAGAAACGGCGTGGCCATGCAGCTGTGCATGTATGTTTGACGCGAGTGTGCCGGTACATGTACGCGGGCATCTCTCTCTCTCTCTCTCTCTCTCTCTCTCTCTCAGGCTACAAATATCTCGTCCCAGTCTGAACCCAAAGCACTGACCTAAAGCGGGTGCATACATTTACGCAACCACGATGCGTGCGCGTCTGAGTCAGTCTTTCCCGCACAACTGCCGCTGATCTTGACCTACTGCTGTACCGAAGCTGCGCGATGCTCGGAAGGTTGTAATATACACGCGTGATAAATAGTTGAGTTGTAGAGTCACCGATACCGGAGATAAAGATTTAATGTGTCTCTGCGGCTGCATTAAAAAGTAGGAAAATGGAAGCCCAGCAGTAGAGTTCTGCCTGAAACGTTCTTTCTTCCTTTCCTCTGCATATAGATGTCCCCGTCCTTCTGTCGCTCAGATAACTTCTCTTTCCTCTCCTTTTTTCACTAGTTCGACCCGATATAACCGGCATGGCTGACAGAGTGTTAAAAATGTACGTGACTAAACCAGCACATGCAGAGTCAATGTTCTACCCCGGGAGTCCACAGCTAGATCGACAGCACCCTCTCTCTCTCTCTCTCCCAGTCTCAAGTATTTGTGTCCAAAGTCAGCGTCAGGAATGTGAAACCAGAGACACTACACTACACTGCAGTAGCTCTGGTGAAACTTATGTGGGACTGGTTCCGGCTCCACGACTCGCTCGGTGGGGCAAGTCACAGCATGAGGTGAAAAACGTCGGCCAGAGCAGACAGCTTCTGTCGGTGTCACGCCACTGACGCGTTGTGTTTGGGTCTGTCAGACTTCCCCTTTTCATTTCGCCGAAAGTGAAACCGAAAGTTGAACAGACTGACGAAGCCCGCACGGTGTCAGTGTACAAGGAAGCAGTTATCTAGGTAGGCCTCCAGTACGCTGGAGTGCGGTCTACTGTTATCAGTTTGCCGTTAAGCTTGTTAGCCACAACAGGTAGCTTAATTATCGACCGAAAGCCAGAGGTAGCCTAGCTATGACATCGGTCTTTACTGCTCTGTGCTTCGATCAGTTGTGTCGCTGTTTGCAAAGCTGAGTCAGTTTAACTGCCGTTTATGGTAGTCCGTAGGTTTACTAGGCTTGTCTGCCGTGTCTGATGCTTTTGCTGATGTAATGAACGAGCGACTTATGAACCATATGGATTGGTAGTGCTGACGCGTTCAGCAGACTGTTATTTCCAAGGAGAACATTGTAGTAGACGCAGAGTGTGTCGGCTACTATTTGGCTGCAGTGTGAAGCAAAGGCCATCATCACTGATGAGTTCATGTTGTGGATTCCAGTCTTCTGAATGTGAGACGGTCATGGGAAGTCCAGACTCACTTGAACATCTGAGTGCCATAGCCACGGTGTTCCGTTTATGTTGTGAAGCTACAGCGGCCGCAATTAGGATTGTGTAGGTTGAGTAGTCAGCACTGAAATCGGCCAGTCAGCACTTAGTCTATATACACAGCTACTGAAGTCAGCCAGTCTGCACTTAGTCTATATACACAGGTGACCTCAAGTACACTGCAGTCTACTGTTACAGTTGTGACGAACACGGGACGACTAACTTGTAACTGAAGTACACTCTCATCCCGTGAACTGCAACCGTTTTAAAGAACATGTTGAGGAAACGTCTGAGAGACGGTGTGGAACGCATATGGGCTTTTCCGAGCTCATAGATACCATCTTGAACTGAACTGAAGTGAACTGAACTGAACTCATTGTGTGAATAAGACGATAACAACTGGGTGTTGCTACGACCGTTTATTATCAAGAGGGAAGATGCCATAGCTCAGATCTGCAAGGCTGACATATGTTGACCAAATTTGCATTAACTGGCAGATGTTTCGTTCCCCTCCCTCTCTTTTCTCAAATCAGGAGAATACAACACTTCATTCTAAGCGTTACATTTCCTGCTTTTCTCCAGACAAGAGTCTGCAAACGCAGGAGAGGAGAGGACCCATCTCGTTTGCAGTCGCTGACTACATACACTGAGCCGTCCGTTAAACTGTGTGGCTCGATGAACGACATCTGTTAATTAACCTAGCTATCACTACCAGCCATGTCTCACCATGTGTATGTCTCAGCGCGATATTTGCTTGATTCGGCGTGTTGTGTAAGCAAACAGCAATTAATAATAATAGATAACTTTTGTATAGCGCTGTTCTCTGGTGTACACGAATTCACTGCGCTTTACAACATTCTGATTGTCTAACAAACAATTCATTGTTCGAACAAACTCGTAACCACGAACGATGGCGGCAGCGTCCTTTCCAGAACTCAACATTGTACTGTTCAACGTGGACAGCAGCGACTCGAGTGTCACAGCTGCTGACCGCCAGCAATGCATGGAGGTCATACTGGACACTGTGCTGGCTGAAAACTACCCCAACCTCTTCGTCTTCTGTCAGGACAAAATCAACGGACCGAAGCACAACATTTTGTGTCAGAGACTAGGACTGTGCCCCAATTCCTTCCGGCTCATGTCCGAGGCCGGGCTGTACCACCGCCCAGATTCCGACGCCGGGGGTTACCACGTGTCCTACGTGGACGTTGCAACTCTGCAGCGCGTCGATGGCGGGATGGGGCTCGAACCGAGAAACCCGTTCACAACGGCGCGTCTGATGGCTTGCGTCCTGACTCCACGCTTGGGCGGAAGCGACAGCATGAAGATCTTGTTGGTGTCTTGGCACGGACCGTACAAGTCCAAAGAGAGAGCCGCCTGCTTCCGACGGCTGATTCGGTTCTCGGAACGACTGAGGCGAAGGGAAGGATGCCGGCACAGCACGGACACCTGTCAGTGCTGTGACATCGCCATCATCGGCGGAGACTTCAACATGTCCGACAAGGACGCTCATCGGGAGATGGACTCCCTGCGGAGGTCTGACCGGGTGGACGGGGCGGTACTCGGGGGCTATACGACTACTGAGGACAGACGAGAAGGGCGGACTAACGAGTGTAGGGACTTCGTCGTTTACTGGCCGAAAGACGCATTGCAGTGCCTCGAAATCTCTGTTCTTCGGCGAGACTTCAGGAGACAAACGGGAACCAGACCATTCGAGCACCCCATCGTCTTGTGTCGGTTGGGGGATTCGTTTCGGGATTTGGCTAAACAGTTTGGCAACATCACGCTCGATGACTGACGAATGGGAGACATGTGATGGCTAGGAGATAATGATAGCTGAGGAGGACGTCGGAATGGGGTAGCCAGAAAGTTTACCTGATAGGTATGCAAGGCCGCAGTTGTTTGTACGTCCGTTTGCCATCTTCTTCTCCTTCCTTTTTCCTCTTCTTCATGTTCTGCTTCTTCTTTTTCCTCGTCTTCTTCTTCTTGATCTCGCTCTAATATAACCGTCGTGGATGGCTGGGCGCTCAAAATCAGTCAACCTGTCTTCCGTTTGGTTGTCTGGGTGATAAAAACCAATCATTTATCTATCTATCTGCCTATATCAATCAAGCCAATATAATCTCTTTTTCAGTGTCCTTCTCGGCCGTGTGTGTATGTGTGTGTGTGTGTGTGTGTGTGTGTGTGTGTGTGTGTGTGTGTGTGTGTGTGTGTGTGTGTGTGTATGTGTGCGTGCGTGCGTGCGTGCGTGCGTGTGCGTGTTGTGTGTGCGTGTGTGTTCTTCTTGTTTATTGGCATTGTGTGTGGGTGTGCGAGGGACGCTATGAATGCGTGTGTGTGTGTGTGTGTGTGTGTGTGTGTGTGTGTGTGTGTGTGTGTGTGTGTGTGTGTGTGTGTGTGTGCGTGCGTGCGCGAGGTTGTGTGTATGTGTCTGTTTCACTATGCATGTATTTTATGCCATTGATTTGTGTGTGAGTATTTACGCGTTGGATGTTTTTCTTAAGTTGTAAAGTACTTTCAGTCTCTAAAAGCGCACTGTCAATTCTCTATTCATCGATCAATATACCTGTTTACTTCCAAGCAATATCAGCATTATCGTTATCACTCTGATCGTTCATTTTTTTTTCTCAGTCCGCTTCAAATCTAAAGTCTTGTGCATAACGAACAGTGACACATTTTTTACCGAGTCCGCTTCAGACAGGAATTGGTGTGTGTGGTTAACAGTAAACAGATGTTTTACCCAGTCCACTTCGGACAGGAAGTGGTGTGTGTGGTTAACAGTAAACAGATGTTTTACCCAGTCCACTTCGGACAGGAAGTGGTGTGTGTGGTTAACAGTAAACAGATGTTTTACCCAGTCCACTTCGGACAGGAAGTGGTGTGTGTGGTTAACAGTAAACAGATGTTTTACCCAGTCCACTTCGGACAGGAAGTGGTGTGTGTGGTTAACAGTAAACAGATGTTTTACCCAGTCCACTTCGGACAGGAAGTGGTGTGTGTATTTGTTAACAGTAAACAGATTTTTACCCAGTCCACTTCGGACAGGAAGTGATGTGTGTATTTGTTAACAGTAAGCAGATTTTTACCCAGTCCACTTCGGACAGGAAGTGATGTGTGTATTTGTTAACAGTAAACAGACTTTTACCCAGTCCGCTTCGGACAGGAAGTGATGTGTGTGTGGTTGTTAACAGTAAACAGATTTTTACCCAGTCCGCTTCGGACAGGAAGTGATGTGTGGGTGGTTGTTAACAGTAAACAGATGTTTTACCCAGTCCGCTTCGGACAGGAAGTGGGTTATGCGGTTGTTAACAGTAAACAAATGTTTTACCCTGTCTGCTTCGGACAGGAAGTGGTGTGTGTATTTGTTAACAGTAAACAGATTTTTACCCAGTCCGCTTCGGACAGGAAGTGGTGTGTGTGGTTGTTAACAATAAACAGATTTTTTGACCCATTCTGCTTCAGATAGGAAGTGGTGTGTGTGGTTAACAATAAACTCTTCTTCTTTTTTACCCAGTCCGTTTTAAGTGGCAACTCTGTGTGTGTGTGTGTGTGTGTGTGTGTGTGTGTGTGTGTGTGTGTGTGTGTGTGTGTGTGTGTGTGTGTGCATGCGCGCGCGTGTGTGTGTGTGTGATTAACTGCAAATTGGATTTTTATTCAGTTCTCTTCAAACAGGAAGTGATGTGTATAATGAACAATGAATCAGATTTGTTATATTTGAGATTTGATCAGTCTGTCAGTAAAAGTTGAGAACGTAGTTTAAAAAACAACAACGAATTAAACAAATTGAAACAGAATTGCGATTTTGCGATTTTGTTTTTGTTGTGAAACTAGGTCATTGTAGAGTTGTGATGAAATGTTTTTTAAATTAGATCATTGTTGATTTGTGATAAAATACGTAATAACCTATATGTCATAATAAATGATATGTCATTGTTGATTTGTGATCAGATACCTAATAACCTATATGTCATAATAAATGATAGATCATTGTTGATTTGTGATGAAATACCTAATAACCTATATGTCATAATAAATGATATATCATTGTTGATTTGTGATGAAATACCTAATAACCTATATGTCATAATAAATTATATATCATTGTTGATTTGTACAGGTTTTCGTTCGTTCTGATTTCATATCTTAAAGATTTGTTTGATATTTTTATACCCTGTTTGCTTCTTTTTTATTTATTGTACGTGCCATGGGCTTTCTTCCTCTTCTTCTTCATCTTCTTCTTATCCTTTTTTAAAACTACATTCTCAATCACATTTTTCTTTTCTCTTCCCTTTTTAGTTTGTTGTTTTGTTTGTTGTTGCTGTTGTTGTCGTTGTCACTGTCGTTTTTATTCATGATGATGATGGTCATGATAATGTAATGATGACCATCATGATTATTGGTACTTATGTGGCAAACTTGACTTATCAGGAGACAGTACAGCGCAAATCACACACACACACACACGCACGCACGCACGCACGCACGCACGCACGCACACACACACACACACATCTTTTTTCTCTACCAGCCTCAATCCAGTCAAAGCAAAATGCACGCACGCACGCACGCACACACGCACACACACACACACACACACACATCTTTTTTCTCTACCAGCCTCAATCCAGTCAAAGCAAAATGTGTAGGAAGGATTTCTTTTAATCAAGGGAAGTACGTTTGGAAACTTTTGATCAAAGGCAATACGAAGTTTGGAATACTTTTGATCGAAGGAATTAAACAAATTGGAATACGAGGAAATTCAAAGTTTGGAATACAAGGAAATGCAAAGTTTGGGATACAAGGAAATACAAAATTTGGAATACGAGGAAATACAAAATTTGGAATACAAGGAAATGCAAAGTTTGGAATTCAAGGAAATACAAAGTTTGGAATACAAGGAAATGCAAAGTTTGGAATACGAGGAAATACGAACTTTAACATTAAATATGTTTTTGACTCAATCAGCTAATTTTCTCAATAATTCAAATGTTTTACAAGTAATTTTAGAAACGGTATTTAATTCAAAACATGAGCATGTCATGCAACTATTTTGTCCTTCGCTCAGTCATCTACTGGAGCAGTCTGCATGCCAAGGGGGTCCATGGCGGACCATGCAGACTCTGGCTACCCGTATCCCTCCACAAAATGTCCCAGTCTTCAAACAGCTCAAGTTGTCAGCACCCTGTAGGAGCAAATAAAACAATAATTAAAAAAAGTACTGTACTTCGTAACACAGGCACAAATTTAAATGGAATATGGTAAACTTGAGTTCTTTTCTTTCTCTTTTAGCTTAAAAACAAAACAAAACTATTCAACCTTTGTAGATTTATATCAAATTAGAAATACAAATACGCACAGTTCATCAATCATGAACTATAGAAGAAGTAACTGCTACTGCATGCATAGAACAACAACAACATACCCTCGCACACTCCCATGTGGTGTGTGTGTGTGTGTGTGTGTGTGTGTGTGTGTGTGTGTGTGCCATGGTGAATGCGTGCGTGCGTGCGTGCGTGCGTGCGTGCGTGTACGCACGCGTGCGTGCGTGCGTGTGTGCGTGCGTGTGTGTTTGTGTGTGTAGAGGGGGGAGAAAACACCATAGACAAGTGGAAGATAAACGAAGAAAGGAAAAGTCTAAGAAAGAATGATAATATTGTTGCATTTGACCTGTTGTTGTTGTTTTTAGATAATAATGATAAAAAAGAGAGGTTATTTTGACCTATTGCAACCTTTCGTGTTGGTTATATTACATGTATTGTCAACTCATTGTCAGCTCATCTCTACACAACACAGGAAGCTGTGAAGTTCATAAATTAATGGAGGGAGGTGTGTATGTGTGTGTGTGTGTGTGTGTGTGTGTGTGTGTGTGTGTGTGTGTGTGTGTGTGTGTGTTGTGTGTGTGTGTGTGTGTGTGTGTGTGTGTGTGTGTGTGTGTGTGTGTGTGTGTGTGTGTGTGTGTGTGTGTGTGTGTGTGTGTGTGACTACAATAAGCAGTGGCAAGCAACAACAGTGAACAGCTATTCAAGCATTATCACCGGATTAAAATACGCGACGTTTGACAAGAAAGAAAGAAAATCTGGTTGTGTCATATTCAACTACTGGTCATGTGTTTCATTTGCACACTTTTTTACATTGTCCTTCGGGCCTTATGTCGAAGGTAACCGTTATCATACTTGCAACTTTAAACAGTAAAAAAGTTGCACATAGCAGAACATCATTCTCGAAAACATTGTCGCGTTTGAAGTTATTTTCGGTATTACTCGAGATAATCTTTTCATTACAGGTAACAGTACGCTCTCTTGCTACGCTCTCTCGCTGAACACTAAATAGACCGCTGTATGACCTGTCTGAGTGGTTGTGTGCTTGTGTGACACTTTCCTTTACCCCCATATATTTTAAACTCCTAATGATTGGTAATTTTTATTTCTAAAATTAGCCGACAGATGAAAAAAAAAAAAATCCAAAAGACAACTCATGACTATAACAGCAAATTGTCATGCCTTTCACCCCCCCCCCCCCCCCCCCCCTTTTTTTTTTCTTTTCTTCTTTTGTTTGTTTTTGTTTTCTTTCTATTTTTATTTTTCTTGGCCAAATCTGAGAGGGCTAGTTACTTTAAAGTAAGACTAACGGAAAGCCGAGACACACACACAATATATGTATATAATATATATATATATATATATATATATATATATATATATATATATATATATATATATATATATATATATATATATATATATATATATATATATATATATATACACATTGCATGACTCACTCTTGACTCTCACACGCGCAGTAGCGTTGACTGTAGAAACCTGTGGGGGAGTGTTATACAGATCTTCAAAGGAGAAGTCGATGTAGTTCCTCACAGTTCCATCATCGTCCAGACAAAGGTTCTCCAGACTGATGCCGTTCAAACCCAGATGTTTCACCCTGGGGTCAGCAGCTGTAAATCTTTCATCTCGGTCCATTGAAGCCAGCAGCTTTTTCTTCCCATCGGCTTTCTGAAGTGGAATTATGGTGCCTGTTAATTTTAATTTTATATTAAGTGAGACCGGCAGATATGTGCTCTATAAGAAATGTACCAACATTATCCCAGTTCAAATCTCATCTAAAAAAACTTCTCGTTTGCCCAGGCTTTCCAGTAGAATCTAGTACCTTGTCTGAAAAAGGTGTGTCTGTGTGTGACTGTTGAATGTAGATGGATGCACATGAATAGGGAGGGGGCGGTGGGAGTGGGGGGGAGGGGGGGGGGAGAGAGAGCATGAGAAATCTAGGAAAAAGTATTGATTATTTATTAATTTATGTATCTGAGTGGACGAGCGGAGATTGGTGTGCGCATCTGTGTGTGTGTGTGTGTGCGTGTGTGTGCGTGCGTGCGTGCGTGCGTGCGTGCGTGCGTGCGTGTGTGTGTAACATGGTTATTGTTTGATAGGTCATAACGGTAGACTACAATATTAAGGTTCTGTTTGTTTAAAATGTATGTTAATGTCGTTTTTGTCATAAGATGATGTTTATACAGCGAAGTGAGTTTAACTCCGATTACAGAACAGCGTTTTATAATAATTATTTATTAATTTATTAATTATTATTATTATTATATGTGCAATGCAACTAGTGCACTACCTGTACATGGTGGCTCTCCCAGGTCAAGACATCACACTGACTTCCTTTCTCTTGAACTGCACCAGATTAACTACTTACAATGCGTGTCGAGCAGTTAAGGACGTGTGTGCATGTGTGTGTGTGTGTGTGTGTGTGTGTGTGTGTGTGTGTGTCGTGCGTGTGTGTGTGCGTGCGTGCGTGCGTGCGTGCGTGCGTGCGTGCGTGCGTGCGTGCGTGCGTGCGTGTGTGTGTGTGTGTCAAGTCAGTATGATGTAATTATCCCTCACAGGGTAATTAAACTAACTACTAAAGTTCATTAAAAAAAAACAATTTAATGTGAAAAGAACATCAGAGCAACGTCAAAAACTGATAATAATAAACAGATCAATACTGAATTATAAAAGGTTTATTTTAAAGGCGTGCGTGCGTGCGTGCGTGCGTGCGTGTGTGTGTTTGTGTTTGTGTTGTGTGTGTGTGTGTGTGTGTGTGTGTGTGTGTGTGTGTGTTGTGTGTGTGTGTAATGTTGGCCGCATTGACGTCAAAAGGGCGTGTTCACAAGGGAAGTGAGGCATTGACGTCAAAAGGGCGTGTTCACAAAGGGAAGTAGGGTATTGACGCAAAAGGGGATGTTCACAAGGGAAGTAGGTAGTGGGGTATTGACGTCCAAAGGGCGTGTTCACAAGGGAAGTAGGGTATTGACGTCAAAAGGGCGTGTTCACAAAGGAAGTGAGATTGGTTAAGAAGAAAATATTGTGTTGACAACGGAAGTGGATAATGAGAACCAAGGTGTGGCACTGGCAGTGAAACTGTGATGTTGGCCTTCATAAAGCGACCAATTAGAATGGGTTGCTGACAGTCAATTAGGAAGCGTGGTGCTGGCCAAAAACAAACCAAAAACAAACAAACAAAAACGTTCTGTGTATTTACAAGGACAGCTGGATGTTGACAATGCCCTCATGCAACAACCAAAAAGTATTGTCAGTACAGTGTTGACTTACTTCCAGCATCCACTTCATACCCTCAAACGTCTCCATGTACGCCATGTTATAGTGCCAATGTAGTTCCAATTTTTCTCCGATGCATTTATCATACGTCCCGTGTAACTCGAAGCGTTCTGGGTGAAGGTCTATCGCTGTGGTTCCTGCAAGACGTTGGTGCTGTTTATACTCTCAAGATGACATCATCAGTATCACCGTATATAACACAAGACCAGGCTAGTAGTCTTCATGACTGGCGTTAACAAGTTTTAGCTCTATAATTGCAGTACTATCTAAATGGTGGTCTCCTGCATGTATACAGACATGTATTTATAATCTTTGCCCTGACACAGGAAGAACAAACAGTTGAGACTTACCAGCAATGACACAGAGGAAGAACAGTCGGGACTTACCAGCAATGGCACAGAGTAAGAACAGTCGAGACTTGCCAGCAATGACACAGAAGAAGAACAGTCGAGACTTACCAGCAATGGCACAGAGGAAGAACAGTCGGGACTTACCAGCAATGACACAGAGGAAGAACAGTCGAGACTTGCAAGCAATGACACAGAGGAAGAACAGTTGGGACATGCCATCAATGACACTTAGGAAAAAAGAACAATCGAGACTTACCAGGACTGACACGGGAAGAAAGAATAGTCGAGACTTGCCAGCAATGACACAGAGGAAGAACAGTCGAGACTTGCCAGCAATGACACAGAGGAAGAACAGTCGAGACTTGCCAGCAGTGACACAGAGGAAGAACAGTCGGGACTTGCCAGCAATGACACAGAGGAAGAACAGTCGGGATTTTCCAGCAATGACACAGAGGAAGAACGAACAGTCGGGACTTACCAGCAATGACACAGAGGAAGAACAGTCGGGATTTGCCAGCAATGACACAGAGGAAGAACGAACAGTCGGGACTTGCCAGCAATGACACAGAGGAACAACGAACAGTCGGGATTTGCCAGCAATGACACAGAGGAAGAACGAACAGTCGGGACTTGCCACCCATGACACAAAGGAAGAACGAACAGTCGGGATTTCCCTCGGGAATTTGCCAGCAATGACACAGAGGAACAACGAACAGTCGGGATTTGCCAGCAATGACACAGAGAAAGAACGAACAGTCGGGACTTACCAGCAATGACACAGAGGAAGAACAGTCGGGATTTGCCAGCAATGACACAGAGGAAGAACGAACAGTCGGGACTTGCCAGCAGTGACACAGAGGAAGAACGAACAGTCGGGATTTGCCAGCAATGACACAGAGGAAGAACGAACAGTCGGGACTTACCAGCAATGACACAGAGGAAGAACAGTCGGGATTTGCCAGCAATGACACAGGGGAAGAACGAACAGTCGGGACTTGCCAGCAATGACACAGAGGAAGAACGAACAGTCGGGATTTGCCAGCAATGACACAGAGGAAGAACGAACAGTCGGGATTTGCCAGCAATGACACAGAGGAAGAACGAACAGTCGGGACTTGCCAGCAATGACACAGAGGAAGAACGAACAGTCGGGATTTGCCAGCAATGACACAGAGGAACAACGAACAGTCGGGATTTGCCAGCAATGACACAGAGGAAGAACGAACAGTCGGGACTTGCCAGCCATGACACAAAGGAAGAACGAACAGTCGGGATTTGCCAGCAATGACACAGAGGAAGAACGAACAGTCGGGACTTGCCAGCAATGACACAGAGGAAAACGAACAGTCGGGATTTGCCAGCAATGACACAGGAGAGAAGTCGAATTCCAGCAATGACACGAGAAACAGTCGGGACTTGCCAGCAATGACACAGAGGAAGAACGAACAGTCGGGACTTGCCAGCAATGACACAGAGGAAGAACGAACAGTCGGGACTTGCCAGCCATGACACAAGGAAGAACGAACAGTCGGGATTTGCCAGCAATGACACAGAGGAACAACGAACAGTCGGGATTTGCCAGCAATGACACAGAGGAAGAACGAACAGTCGGGACTTGCCAGCAATGACACAGAGGAAGAACGAACAGTCGGGATTTGCCAGCAATGACACAGAGGAAGAACGAACAGTTGGGACTTGCCAGCCATGACACAGAGGAAGAACGAACAGTCGGGATTTGCCAGCAATGACACAGAGGAAGAACGAACAGTCGGGACTTGTCAGCAATGACACAGAGGAACAACGAACAGTCGGGATTTGCCAGCAATGACACAGAGGAACAACGAACAGTCGGGATTTGCCAGCAATGACACAGAGGAAGAACGAACAGTCGGGACTTGTCAGCAATGACACAGAGGAAGAACGAACAGTCGGGACTTGTCAGCAATGACACAGAGGAAGAACGAACAGTCGGGACTTGCCAGCCATGACACAGAGGAAGAACGAACAGTCGGGATTTGCCAGCAATGACACAGAGGAACAACGAACAGTCGGGACTTGTCAGCAATGACACAGAGGAACAACGAACAGTCGGGACCTACAAGCAGTGAATGCACATAGGAAGATCGAACGATTGGGACTTACCACCGGTGACGCAAAGGAAGAGCAGGAAGCTTTGTACACTCGACATCGTCATTTAACGTATGACTCAATGCATTCAGATGCCTTTGGTGTCGTCACTGCAAATAATGATACATCTCCTGAATGTTTTCGTTCACTTTTTCACTGGTTACTGTTCTCTATATCAGAAATCATATTTTTATAATCATACGGCATTGGTTCGATTCCCCGCTTTGGCTCTCCTTTCTGTTAATAATAATAATTGATGCCGCCCTATCTCGTAAGAGCCCAGAGTGCTTAGAAAGACATACGGATACGCTCATTTCACCATCAATCTCTCTCTCTCTCTCTCTCTCTCTCTCTCTCTCTCTCTCTCTCACACACACACACACACAGACACACACACACGCGCGCGCGCGCGAGCGCGCGTACGCACGCACGAACAATGAGCTCTGCTCCTTGCTCTTCAAAAGTTGTGGTTTGTGGACACCATCTAGTGGCTGGCTTCATTGCCCCTCACAATGAATGAAAACATTAAAATGGCTCTCGTCGTTGTCCATCTGAATGCAGAAGCTCTTTGTATGCTCACCGAGCCGCACCACTCTTACCAATCCTTTACACTGAAAACATCGATGTAACACGCGAGAATAACTCCCCACGTCAGATTAAGTCACCCCCACCCTTCCATAATCACCAGTGAAGACGTCAGCAAACAAAAACTAAAACACAACACAACACAACACAACACAACACAACACAACACAACACAACACAACACAACACAACACAACACAACACAACACACACACACACACACACACACACACACACACCAAATTTCACGTACCGCATTTTAAAAACAAAAGAAACTCTGTTGTAAACATGAGCTATGCAATAAAATGAAATAAATAAATGAAACATACATTCCAAAAGGCCTGTGACTGTTAACGAAAAGTATTGGACACTGTTCTGGACAACAGCAAAAATCAAAGAATGGACCGTATGCAGAAAATATAAAAATGACATGACAGAAAGAACAACAGGAGTGAATACAAGAACAAGAGATCAGATAGGACTTAGTTCAGAGTTCAGGATCTGTATGAAAGTCGAGGTGGCCGCCCTGGGCATAACAGTCCGTACGATCTCTGAGGACGTAAAGCAACATTAGAAGAAGGAGTTAGTCACCTGGTTTTAACGTCCTGTCAACCGCACAGGGTCACTTCAGGACGAAAGAGCAGATAGGAAAAGGGACGGCAGCAGTTTCACGTGGCACCAGCCATGCAACAACCAAATAGCGCTGTCAGTACACCACTTCGGTGAATATTAAAAATACGCGCTATAAAGGAACACACTCATTCAGAATCACAGGCGACATGAGCGCAGTGAGTCTGCGCGAGAGCAGAGAATAGCGCTGTATAAACGCGAATAATAATAACATCAACAGCCCTGAGATTCCAGACAGGATCGAGCGAGTCCTCAGACATCCCCGGCCTTATTTTGTTCTTTGTCGCCGAATTTTCTTTCAGACGAGTTCCTTACGTCCGAGTACCTATGCATTTTTATTCCTGCTAATACTTCTAGTTATTACTGACCGCTTTAACGTCGGGTTGTCGGCTGAGTTTCCTGCCTGTTTCTGATCCTCCAGGAAATGAGAAATAAGGTTTGAATTTGCCACGTGTAAGGCCCCGGGGTCCTTGGCAACGGATGGTGGTTTAGTGACGTCCCTATAACGAGCTCAACAGGCCTGATAAGTCTTTCCAGATAGACGTTGCCACAAGTTTACTCTTCTTCTCTTTTTTTTACATGTGACGGGTTATCAAGCAAAATCAGCTTCTCTGTCTCAGCGTCCACATACAAGCATTTTCTGTTTGAGTAAGTAACATGGTGCTTAACGTCCACAGAAACCATAAGGCTTATTAGGGACTGGGAGAAGGGGGTATGGAGGTGAGGGTAGAGGGAGATTATATACCTATCCCTACACTGTCACCACCAGAATGACTTCTGCATTAAGATGGGCAGCGATGAGAGCCATTTTAATGTTTCAGTAGGAAGTGACGGACAAAGTCATAAGACAGTGTCCACAAACCACTACCTTTTTGAAGAGAAAGGAGAGCCGAAGCGGTATCGAACTAGGTCCTTCCGCTTACCAGCCTAACGCCTTACCGCTAGGCCAAACCGGCTCACTTTTCTGTTTGAATAAAGTTGTTACCTTTCAATGTCTCAGTGTGTGTGTCTCTGTGTTCATGCACGCGGTCAGGTGTGCATGCATGCAAACCTGTGCGTGCTTGCAACTGTGTGTGCATGCAACTTTTCAATACCTTAATAACAAACGAAAAACGGACTGCAATATCAGGAGTAAAGTCATGCTTTATTGTGCAAAATGTGTACGATAATTATGGAGAAAAAGAAATGGTACACGTTTTAATATATATACAAAATATACCTTTCATAAACCACTTCACAGTTCTGAATAATCATGAAGTAATAATTGCGGACAGCTAATAATCACACTGTACCGTTTTAATTTTCAGTATTCAATTCTTACACTACACACCATATTTTTAAGTACCAGAGAGTGTACTTGATTATGCACTGTTGACTAAAAATAACAGATGCTAAAAGTAAAATTCCTGAGCTTTTGAATTTTGCTCCAACAAAAACAGATGATCAGTGCCGGCATTTATCATAGAACTTCAAAAGCAAGAGCCAAAAGAGGTTGCCTTCTGAAAACATACTTTATCCAAAAGATAGAACAGATCAATATCAAAACTAAAACTGAAAGATTTTGACTCTCTCTACTATTGCTGGAATATTCCAAGACCCTGTAAAATGCGGCTTTGGACAAGCGTTGGAATGATCCAAATCCGCCATTGATTTTATACTGCACCTAGGTGTCTAGACACTGATTTTATAAATTACGAAAATGGAGATCAGATGTACCAAACACCATCAAGTGTTATAGTACCATCTCTAGCAGCAATGTGAGCATGTCACAAGTGTTTGGTCAGTGGGTGCACTCAGAAAAACACATCTCATTTTATAATTAGTCCTTGGATTTTATTGTCCTGTCAACTGCATAGGGTGACCTCAGGATGAATCACACATTCAAATTCTTTTACATCAGTTCAAAACACAACTCACTAAATCACAAATTTGTCTTATTCTCCACTATGTTAAAAAACAAAAAACAACTAGCACGTTTACTGGATTGGCACCTATTTACATTCCATAGGCACTCACAACGAGGACCTGCTTAAATCACCTGCGACTATAAGAATGGTGACCTATTCTATTCTAGTCCCACACAGAAAACTGCGTTGGCCAAAACTAGTAGGAAGAGAATTTGGAAGTCATTTATTGAAGCTTGAACATCCATGCATTGTTGTAAAAAGTTGATGAATTTTCAGCCGAAACTGGTAGGAAGAGGATTTGGAAGCTATTTATTGAGGAAGAGGTTACGGAAGCTTGAACATCTGTGTATTGTTGTAAAAAGTTGATAATGTTCAGCCAAAACTGGTAGGAAGAGGATTTGGAAGTTATTTACTGAAGCTTGAACATCTGTGCAATGTTGTAAAAAGTTGATGAAATTTCGAGCTTTTGCAGGCTTCATTTGGCTGTTTTATCAGTGAAGTACCGGTACTCATTCTGCGTCCAATCTGAGCTCCTCAGAGTGCATCCATATTACTTTGCTCCATCCAAATAAAACCACAAAAGGTTGGTTCCACACATTCTGGCCTTGTTCATGACATCACTGATACTGACAGCTGTGCACAAAATGGCCGCTCACATCCTGTTATGACCAACTCTCAAATGTCAATTTTTAACAAACAGGACTAAAAGTTCACTGAAAAATTGCTGTGTATTTAAAAAAAATCCATTTCTATGGACGCTTCTTCAGTTTGATACCACTTAAACTCTAGTTAGTTTGTGGATTTCTACATCCCACCACCTGCACACGGTCAACTCAGGACAAATTACACCTTCACAGTTACTCCACACCAGGTTGAAATGCAGGTCACAAGTAAAAAGCTGCCTCACAGTTCTACACACAGCACAATCAACAGGAAGCATTCAACACAACACAATCATCAGGAAACGTTCAACACAACACAATCATCAGGAAACGTTCAACACAACACAATCAATAGGAAACATTCAACACAACACAATCAACAGGAAACATTCCACACAACCCAATCAATAGGAAACATTCAACATAACACAATCAACAGGAAACATTCAACACAACACAATCAACAGGAAACATTAAACACAACACAATCAATAGGAAACATTAAACACAACACAATCAATAGGAAACATTCAACACAACACAATCAACAGGAAACATTAAACACAACACAATCAATAGGAAACATTAAACACAACACAATCAACAGGAAACATTCAACACAACACAATCAAAAGCAATATTAAACACAACACAATCAATAGGAAACAATCAACAGGAAACATTCAACACAACACAATCAACAGGAAACATTAAACACAACACAATCAACAGGAAACATTAAACACAACACAATCAATAGGAAACATCAGACACAGCACAGTTAACAGGAAACATTAGACACAAGACAGCCAATAGGAAACAGTCAACACAACACAATCAACAGGAAACATCAGACACAACAGGAAACATATTAGACACAACACAGTCAATATGAAACATTAAACACAACACAATCAACAGGAAGCATTAGACACAACCAAACCAAACAAACCAATAATCTCAACATGTACATTTTACTTTTTAATTCCAGACAGATACTTCCTGATTCCCTGAGATGTATCAGTACAAAATAAAAACACAGTTCGTCAAATAGCAAGTAGGTTTTGATGCCACCTTGTAACACTGTTCTTAATGCCACATGTTAACAGCGGAGTGCAAACGTGGCGGGATGTCCCTCAGCTCTTGGTTTTGAAGAAGGAGTCAATGGATCGCTGCTTCCTCTTGTCCTCCTCTATCTCTTCTCGTTTTCTTTTCACACTCTGCAAACAGAGAAGATGCTCAGCCCAACAAAAAGTAACAAGCTATTAAAGAGTTCGGCAGGTCAGGAGATACAGAATGAACAAACACAGAAGAAATGAACTGTATCTGTGACCCTGACCTTGTCAAGAAGACAGCATGTAAAACTCTTGTTTTCTATCGTCTGAAACAGAATGAGGCCCAGGAATAAACAAATCAGGGAATTAATTAGCACCTGAACGACTTCACAGGAACACAGCAACAGAGACCCAAGTTGCCTATGGTAACTCACCTGGCAAGCGAATAATACACGGTACATAAACTCCACCAAAGGTACTATGTCAAAGATGCACCGAATAAAATGGGTTACCCTGCTTATAGTCACAGGTGGTTTAAACAGATTCCCGTGGTGAGTGCCTATGGAATTTAGATAGTACCAAGGAATGGAATGGGTATTTGTTTTTGGCATACCAAAATATGTGTTACTGTGCACTGATAGACAGATCAATGGTGAGTTTTTTCTGCTGCAACAGTGAGTTAGACAAAATTGTGAACAAGTTACTGTGTTCTGAACTGGTGTAAAAGAAATGTAAATGTGTGATTCATCCTGAGGTGACCCTGTGCTGTTGACAGAATGTTCAAATCCAAAAACGAACTAATTACAAAAGTCCCTCCAATGAGACTCTAAACCAAAGTCCCCTGTGTGTGTGTGCATATGCACACAAAAAGACCACACATAAACACTAAAGATCCTTGGTAGTTGATATCAGAGTTTGGTGGATTACAGAACTGCTAAATTAGTTCTGCATGCACTGCATGTGTCTGAGTCTTAAAAGTGTCGAAATTGGATGGATGGAGGAAAAAGAAGAGTCATCTGCAGACAGTGTGCACCCCCAGTCCCCCACCCCAACTCCACAGGCAAAGGGACAGAGGGGGTGAGGGGGGTGGGGGGGAGAGAGAGATAGAGACAGACAGACAGAGACAGACAGACAGAGACGGAGACAGAGACAGTGACAAAGACAGAGAGAGAAACAATCACAGCTGACCATATCTGCCCAAGAGGGGCTTACAGAAAATAAACACCAACAAATTGCATTATGGCAAAAAACATATTATTTAAAGATATACGGAAAATGTGACTTGCTCCTATTTGAAAGAAGAAGAAAAAACAAGCCTATAATAAAAATATGCAGTTTTTCATTTTTACCTTAGACCCCGTTTTTCCATCACAGCAAAGCTTGAAGACCTAAAAAACAAAAGGAAAGAAGATGAAATATGCTGTTTTAAAACAAAAACAAAAACTATTACACAAAAGAATTAAAGCTGTTGTTTACTGCAAAGACAAAGACCCATGCTCCCCATAAAAAAATCAACACCCCAGTAATAACTGGTACCTGTCATCTGTTGAATTCTAGAGTACCAGCTGCACATTTAAAAAAAAGCCTATAACAGTATTACAGATATGTGCAAAAGCTGAAACAGATGTGCTTTGGGAACAGAACTGATACATTCTCACGCTATTTCCACAGTCAACCTTAAATGTTTCCTTGCTTACCAGTTGCAAATACCAAAAACCTGAGAAGCAACCTTTTTACATGGGTTGGTGGTGGGTCTGTGGGGGTGGGGGTGAGCGGGGAGAGGGGGGGGGGTGGAGTCAGGCACTGTTATCACCAACAGATTTACAGAACCTTTGAAAATAAAAATAAAAATCTGGCATTTGCAAACCAGATCAAAACACATAAAAGGTTAAAAAACAAAAATGTTAAAAGGTAATTTTAACAAAACACAAAACATGCACATATCTTGTGTTGTCCTATTAAAATCAGCATTCTGTGGTAACCTTTTGAGCATTTGCATCTTTCTATAAAAACAAAACAAATAATTCACCACCAACAACCTTCCTCATGGCTGTGGGCAAAGCAGCATCATCCAGTTCCTCTCTCGTCAGCCACCTTGCTGGTCGCTCTGTTGTCATGGTGAGGTTCTTCTCAGTTGCTGTCACCATGGAAACCAAGTAGGTCTGGTGGATGTGGGAGAAGATGTGCACAACCTGCAACAGAACTCATTCAAGTGTAACCTGAAAACGTTTCTTTCCCAATACTGTAGACCTGCCATGTTTCTGCTCCATGCTGCCGTCTTCATCCATCTCAAGTCTCTGTGTGCTGCCCATTTTAAGCTGCATAAATTAAGCTGTGTATAGTCAGAGAGTGAGTGTGTGTGTGTGTGTGTGTGTGGGGGGGGGGGGGTGCATGCGTGTGTGTGTGTGCTTAGAATAGTATTGATGGACAAGATTTTGTGCTTTATAAATACTTTATTATTATTAACAGCAAAACAGTGTGGACTGACAGCACAGCACAGACCTCCGGGCAAACCCATGCAACACTATGCCCCCCTTATGAAGACTTTCCACTGCAACACTATGCCCCCCTTATGAAGACTTTCCACTGCAACACTATGACCCCCTTATGAAGACTTTCCACTGCAACACTATGACCCCCTTATGAAGACTTTCCACTGCAACACTATGACCCCCTTATGAAGACTTTCCACTGCAACACTATGACCCCCTTATGAAGACTTTCCACTGCAACACTATGCCCCCCTTATGAAGACTTTCCACTGCAACACTATGCCCCCCTTATGAAGACTTTCCACTGCAACACTATGCCCCCCTTATGAAGACTTTCCACTGCAACACTATGCCCCCCTTATGAAGACTTTCCACTGCAACACTATGCCCCCCTTATGAAGACTTTCCACTGCTTGTTCCCACCCATCTTCAGCCCCTCTACACAGAATGACCTTCCCCTTTCTCTCTGACAAAAACCTTCTCTGGATTCCTTCACATCTAACCTCAAGCCACTCCTTTTTCCAAACAACAGACCTGCTGCATTTTCTGCTCCATGCTGCTGTCTGCCTCTGCTTCAAGTCGCTGTTTGTTATCTGTTTAATTTGGCTGGAAATTGTGTTGTGTATAGTCAGCATAGCCATGTGTGCAGGTGCCTGTGCGTGTGCATCCACTTAGAACACTCTCTCCAGCCAAACTTTTTGTGCTTCATAAATATTTTAATTAAGGAGCTGGCTTTTTTTAAAGCTTATTCTGTCCAGCCGGTAAAAGAGATTAAAACAAAAGGTTAACATTATGGAACTTGTTTTAAAATGTCCAGTTATGTATCCAACACTAACTGAAAGATATAGGCGGTTTGGTCATTTTCTGTGTTGTTTAAAAGCAGGTATGTTTCTTGTAGGTTTGGTCATTTTCTGCGTTGTTTAAAAAAGGGTGAGTGTTCAAATGGGCTGGTCATCTGGCAGTGCTGCTTAAAAGAGGGCAAGTGTTTCAAAGGCAGCTGACATTGTAAATCTTTGGCTTTGTGCCAGCTGGTAATGTCTCAAGCTCCTCAACACTTCAGCTCTTCCAAAATGCAAGTCACCCAAGTATATTGTAATAAAGGTGTGAAATCACTCCACAAGGGAAGTTACCTCTCCAAGCTTGGTTTTGCTTTCAGCACAACTGACATGCACACCATGGTCAGACTGGAGTTGCTGGAGGATGTCTGACGGAGCTGAGCAGCTAGCACTTGCGTCCATGTCAGAACTAGGGAATTCCCATAACCCTGCCAGCAACCCTGAAAGTGGAGCAGGTCACACTCAATGTAACACATGGTTGTGCAGCAACTTTAATCTGATTAACACACACAACCCTATTAACACACACTCTGATTAACAGAGTCTGATTAACATGCAAAGTCTGATTAATGCACAGTCTTATTAACACACACAATCTTATTAATACACACAACCTTAATGACATAATATTAACACAGTCTTATTAATACACACAGCCTTATTGATATAATATTAACTTAAGTAACTTGGTGTTTTACGCCCAGTCAACCACTGCAGTTATATCAGGGCCAATATAATATTAACACACGGTCTTGTTGACAATGGACCCTACTATTTACAGAAACACACTAAAACACTTCATTCAATATCTTTCTTACCACTTCCAACACACACACAAAAACATGAATGCAGACATGTGCGCACACAGACATACTCACAAACGCATGCATGCACGCATACACACACACACATAAAAAAAAAAACCAATGAAGTATGCAACTGCATACACACAGGCAAGGCATTCAGAGTCCAGAGGAGAAAAGATGGGTCTTGAGGGCAGATTTAAACGCTGCTATGGAAGAAAAGTATTGGAGAGACTAGGGTGGATTGTTCCAGAGTAATGGCGCTTGACAGACGAAGGTGGTCTTGTGGGATGGTAACTACAGGAGGTAGGGCTCAGAGCTCAGCATGGAGCCCTTTATCTCTTCTTCTTCTTCCCTGTAGCATCCAACTTCAACATTATGAAGACTCAAACTCTTTCAATGCATGCTGGGCTATTTTCGATTTTCCAGTCTACCAAACTCGGACATGGACTACAGGATATTTAACATGCACATGCGATCTTTTAGCAGGTGTATAAACACAGGGGACCTGTTTGTTGTCTAATCCTAAGGACTTCTGTAGAGTCTGTACACAATTTGACTCTGGAGAAATCTCAAGGCGGGTGCAAAGCCTAGCACATAATAGTCACCCATCCATTTGGTGACCATGATCAATCGTGCTTAACTTTGGCTTTCGAGAGCTAATGCTCTTGCTCTGCTTCATTGAATCTCTTTATTTCACAGAAAAAGCCATCTGTGGCAGTTCAACCACCTGACCTACTACACATTTATTAGGGTATAAAGTAACAAAGAGTAGTCATTGCTTCTGTTACCTTTCTGAGGTCTCTGCAAAATGAGGAATGTGTTTGGGCTGCCCTGGCAAATTTTACACACCACACACACAGAGGATGTCTGTTCTCTGGCTGCCTTCTTCTTGGCCTTGCGAGGAAAGTTCTGAACCCCAAGACTAAATGAAAATGAAAACAAATGAAGAAAAAGAAAACCCATTTGAATTAAAGAGATCAAAACCTATCACACAGTAACAGCAGAAAGTGTCAACATTTTTGAATCCTGCCTAGACTTATTCTAGAGTGACTCAAATGCACAGTACAGCCCAAACTGCTATTAAAGTCCATGTACAACTTGATCGCAATTTTGATTGGTGAACAGGCTTTGCATGTGTACAAATAAACACAAGTTCATGGATAAGATCTCAATCAGTTGTCTGTAAATCTAAGATCTGCTAAAGAAATACATAACATGACCATTGCAAAAAGTACTGCTAAAATATGAAAATGTTCTGCTGCAATAAGGAACAAAGATCTAAAATAAAAATAAAATTATGTTCCAAAAGCACTTACACAAAGATCTTGTAACAATGTTCTGTTCCAAAAACAGATTGTCACAAGGAATTAAAATACAAATTCCAAAAAGACTCACTAAAATCTAAAATATTAAAATGTTGTTCCAAACACACACACACACCACACACACACACACACACACACACACACATACACACACACAAAGATCTAAAGTATGACAATGCTCCTTTCAAACACCACTTCTCCAGCAGATCTATAACTGAATACACTCTATTTCAAAAGCATTCTCACAAAGATTAACACAAAAATGTGACTGTACCTTGTGTCCCATGGATCATCTGCAGGGAGGCACAACTTACAGCCCTCTGCCACTGAAATAACACCAAACATCAACCACAAACTAGCCCTCTGCAACTGAAATAACACCAAACATCAGCCACAAACTAGCTCTGCCACTGGCACCAAACATCAGCCACAAACTAGCCCTCTGCCACTGAAATAACACCAAACATCAGCCACAAACTAGCCCTCTGCCACTGGCACCAAACATCAGCCACAAACTAGCCCTCTGCCACTGAAATAACACCAAACATCAGCCACAAACTAGCCCTCTGCCACTGAAATAACACCAAACATCAGCCACAAACTAGCCCTCTGCCACTGAAATAACACCAAACATCAGCCACAAACTAGCCCTCTGCCATTGAACTAACACCAAACATCAGCCACAAACTAGCCTTCTGCCCCTGAAATAACACCAAGCATCAGCTACAAACTAGCCCTTTGCCCCTGAAATAACACCAAGCATCAGCTACAAACTAGCCCTCTGCCACTGAAATAACACCAAACATCAGCCACAAACTAGCCCTCTGCCACTGAAATAACACCAAACATCAGCCACAAACTAGCCCTCTGCCACTGAAATAACACCAAACATCAGCCACAAACTAGCCCTCTACCATTGAAATAACACCAAACATCAGCCACAAACTAGCCCTCTGCCCCTGAAATAACACCAAGCATCAGCTACAAACTAGCCCTCTGCCCCTGAAATAACACCAAGCATCAGCTACAAACTAGCCCTCTGCCACTGAAATAACACCAATCAGCCACAAACTAGCCCTCTGCCACTGAAATAACACCAAACATCAGCCACTAACTGTTTCAATCTGTAAACCATCAATTTATTCTCCTTGTTGCTCAGTTGCCCTTTATTTTTATGATCAGACCTCTTTTGACTTCAGCTATAAAAAAGACTTAATTTTTTTTTTTTAAACACATCCAAGCAACAACTCAGGAAAAAGCCATCACCAACAAAATTACTACATGTAATGGTGACTTCATGCATGTAATACAGCATCTTGTCAAAGGTATATCAACATGATATCAACATGATGCAAGCAGCACACAAAAGATTCATGATGCCCACATACACACAGAATGTAAGACCACATTTTCACTCGCCTGCAGACCAAGAAAAACACACACACAAACTGGTTCACACAAAAATACATGCACACAGCAGCTGAACTCGTCAAACAAACAGTTCAGTTCAAGATGGTATCTACGCGCTCTGAAGTTTCCCCAATGTTGACTTTGAAACGGTTCAAATGAACAAGTAAAAGAAACAACTCTGACACAAGTAAATTTATCAACAAAACCACAAAACAACTACCCAGTAAACATGCCACATCTGATCTGGATCGGCTGGGAAGCATTGGCCAAAAGCGGGCTGGATGATTCTTGCACATTGGCTAGCTTCTGGACAGGATCCGTTTGGCCCAAACCTGACACAATCAGCCAGAACTAAATACAATCTGTGCTGGTGTATTATCCTGGACATCTGTGGAAGAATGGAACTGAGTCTAAAAGTGGGAAAATGGTAGCGGACCGTTTGCGTCCTGCCACAAACAGGGCACAATGATTCCAGCACACCAGCTTGCTTCCAGACCCGATGTGTTTCGCCAAACCCTGACCAGAACACCCAGACTGGATCCGGGTCAGTTTTGCACAATATGATCCATGACTTCTTCGGAAAAACGGAACTAAAACGGATGCAGGAAGTTGGATCTGGCATGTATGATCTGGGCCGATTCTGGCTGCACGCTGGCTGTAATGGCCATAACTGTCCGTAACCAAAATGCTTCTGGATTGGATCTGGCATGTTTACTGGGTATATATATATTTCATCATCATGTGCAGACTCAGTTGATGGTTTCAAGTTCACATGTATATATCCATGCAACCATCCCGAGGGAACTGTGTGTGGTTAACAGGATGTTAAAATCCCATTACTATGTACTCATGCAAAGTGAAATCTTACAGCACTCAATGTCAAGAACCGCAGGCAGCGACTCTGCTCCTTTGGACACCAAGCGACATGCGCTCTGTGCCTTCTCATTCTCCACCTGCAACAAGGCAACATCATGCTAAATCACACTGTCAAAGTACTAGCGCCCCCCCCACCCCTACCTCTATGCCCCAATTTTGTATGCATAACTGTTGAAAACAAATGCTCAGTAAACAGAGCATGTACACTCAGTACATATGTCATAACAATGGGAGATTTTGAGAATGCCTACTCTTAGAAAGCAGCACAGAGCATTTTACAATGAACACTGTAACACCAGGGGTAAAGATAAATAAGCGTAACAATCCCCCTCCCCCCTCACTGAACAAGCACCATGATCATGATACCAGAATCATAACTTGCTCAGCAGCCAACATACTATTCAGTGAGGAAGGTTTTAAGACTCAACTTCAAAGATGAACTGAAGGGCTGTGTCTCACATAGAGGGAATAGGTTATGTTGGTATTTTTAGTGTCTTTTTATTTTATTTTTTTAATCAATTAATGCCAGCAGAAACTTTAATTTTCCCAAATGGGAAGAATAAAACATTCTTGCTTCCAATTTTAAAGTAACTTTTTGCAAATGGAGATAACTTGTGCATCTATTTCTTATTAAATTAACACTATGTTATCAGTGATTATTACAATGGACACACGTAAGAACTCACAAAACGTTCTACTCTATGAAGAGCTCCTCCAATTTTGAAAGGACAGAAGAACAAACAGGAACCAACCTTTGTGTAGGCCTTGCAAAATTGTTTGAGGGGGCAGGTGGAGCACAGTGGCGTTTTGGGTGTGCACACTGTGGCCCCCAACTCCATGAGTCCTTGGTTCAAATCCCCAGGTCTGTCACAATCAGCCAACCCATTTGCAAGGCTCCTGAGAAAAAAAAGACCAGGGAAAGAAAAGCCCCATCTTTAACATATTCTGAACCCAATTTCATTACTGTATCAGAATGCCATTACACACACACACACACACATGCACGCACACACATGTACACACACACACACACCACACACACATGCACACACGCATGCACACACGCACGCACACACACACACACACATAACACACACACACATAACACACACACTTACCAAAATGTTTCCATTGTTGTTTGAGCCATGGAGTCTGCACCAATCATTCTCAGTCGAGACAGCACACGAATGACGTTGCCATCGACAACACCCGTTTTCTGCACAATGTGTTGTCAGTCAGTTCACACAAGCTGGCCACCACTTAAAGCGCAAACCACAAAAGTTCACGACACATGAAAAAGATACGGGGAAGAGGAAAGTGGAGGTAGAAACCCACTGAAAGAAAGAAGATAGAAAAGAGGAAAGAATTGAAGAGAGTAGAGTCAGAATCAGAATCAGAATATTTATTGACCCAGTACAAGTTTATAAGGAAATTTGTCTTACGGTGCACAGTAGGAAATAGAATAAACAACAGACTAATATTTTAACACAGCAACAAAGGCTAAAAATACACCAAACACACACAACATATTATTATCACAGCACTGAAAAGTAAATGTTTATGCAAGCATCTGTAATATATTAGTCTCTCATTCTCTCCCTGTCTTTCTGTCTCTCTCCCTTCCCTCTCCTCTCACACACACACACACACACACACACACACACACACACAACACACACACACACACACACACACACACCACATATATACACAGACACATCAGTAATATAAATAAGATTGACTTAGTAAGATATACTCATTTCAAAACACTCTTCTTTGAGTACACTTTCTTTCTCCTATATATTTTTTCCCCCTTTAATAGTCATCATCCCACAAGAGGCCACCAGCAACTTTTCTAGCTTGTGCATCATTGCCCAGCCTAAACAGTCAATATGCCCAGCCCCAGCCTGCTGGTACAGGGGAGATAATTTGTAACTGACAAGCTCTGTTGGACCAAAATACACTTGCCTTGGTTTGTCTGGGCTGTGTCAGAGCACACTGACACCGGCAAAAACACCACGGCTACATTAAATCGTTATTATGCACGGCACAGTTATGTGAGGGCTATCTTCAGCCATGACAGGCTCCTCTGCATAACGGCATCCAGCCTCCAGAAACGGAGATCAATCTTCTGAAGACAGTGTACGGCTGCCCATGTGTTGGGTAATAAACAATGGCCACACACACAGTCCTCTCACCCTACGGAATGCATTAGTATATATATATATATATACCTGGTGACACCCAGAGGGTTCAGCTGCCAGAACGCTACAACAAGAAGCCAAATGTGCCCAGGGCCACCAAGTGAGGCAATCTGCAGCCAAGTCGTACATTCCTTTAAAGGACTTTTCCCCTAATGTTCTTTTGTGTCTTAACCCTTTTCTTCCATTTGATGACATTAATGTGCAACCAGTGTTATGTGGGTGCCAGTGGACTCAGTGCCATACTACATTCTTGTGCAATGTATTTGTCACTTCATAATGAAGTTATGGTGTTGTCATAAGGCTTTGATTTACTGTTCTTCTTCACACCGTTTTTTTGCCATCTTCTTCTCTCTCTCTCTCTTTCTCTTGCGCGCATGCGTGCGTGTGTGCGTGCGTGTGAGACCATTCATCAAAAAGACTCCTCCAGTACAAGCCATGTGTATAGTTTTCCATGGCTGTTTCGAGTGCTCAACACATTGGCAATCATCATCATGATGTTCTTTTCAGTCAAAAAGACAAAACTCCAGATAACACAACAAAAAACACCAGGCATTTGCCATACCTGCCCCAGAGCAATGGAGGCAATGGCACCTGCTGTGTACCTCCCTACACCTGGCAACTGTTTCTGCAGCTCTTTGCTACACCTGGGCATCTCTCCATGTAGCTCCATCACTACCTGAAAACAAGGCAATAAATGCAGTAACAGACCACTGAGATGAGCCCCAAGTGCTTCACAACAGCAACTATATATATAGTCTTAACCCGTTTGGCCCCAGACCGCCTGTCACCACCCGCTCTTTTGCCTTATCGCAAAACCCCAGACCGCCCCAAAGCAGCCTGGCTAGCAGACGATCCATACTAGCATCTTGGCTTATGCAAATAGGAACAGGATTCTTGCAAGACTTATAGCCTTGTTTCCGCTATTGTTTACTACTTATGGCGATATCCTTTGTTTGAAGTCTGGTGGAGTTTGAGCGAAACTGTGAATTTTCAAAGTTGCAAGATGGACACGCGATAGATGCATGAAAATAAACAAAAGCCCTAGTAATATAGCAATGGCATCGGAGCTTCATCCTTTGAGATTTGAACTGCAAATTTGGCTCATTTGCTTACTGTGGGCACTCTAACAAACTCATGGAGCTTCATCTTTGGAGATTCAAACTGGAAATTTTGCAAAGTCGGTTACCCCATAGGCACCCAACAATCTGACATTCAAATGCAGACATTTCTGACTATTTTTCTTCTTCTTTTTGTGCTTTTATTTTTAAGTGAAAAAAATCTAAACCTGTTGGATATACAAGAACACTGTATTCGCAAACTGGGGGAAATACGAAGTGAGCTGAAACTTTCATTTGGTGTTTATTATTGATTTTAAAAGGTGTATACCGGGATCATTTGACACAGTTACTTCCCTTCGCATGGGATTTCATAGCGAAAGGGCAGCGGCTGGTCTGGGGCCAAGTGGGTTAATCTCTGCTTCCAAGCAGATCCACCACACTCTAGTTGTACATGACTCTGCATGGGTGACTGTAGCTTTACACACAGTGTTTTTTATTATCCACCAAAGTGGTGTGCTCACAGCACTGTTTGGTTGTTACATGGCTGGTGTCGTGTGAAACTGCTAATGTCTCGGTGCACATTCTGTGTACACCATACAACCATGCACCAGTTTACAGCATCACTTTGTTCAAAGCCACATATGTCGGGTGCATGTGTGTTTAGCGGCACGTTAGCGAAACCTGCTATGTGCAATTTTGGCACAATGATTGGGATCTTTTATATGTGCTACTGTGGTGTAACAGGGTGGAATGGATACCAAAATAAGAGTCAGCACAGAAAGTTGACCCTGGAGAAGAATATTCTCCTGCCCCTTGATTCTGCTGTGACTCACATCCATGACCTTTTGAACAAGAGTCTACAGTCTACCACAGTGCTATCCCTGCCCCTCCATATCTTTGATACCATGCCTCATGTCTCTTGTGTTTGGACAGCTATCCCCACCTCCCCATAGCTTTGATACCATTTTGGCCCCCCCCCAATGTCCCCATGTGTGTTTTTGGACAGCTATCCCCACCTCCCCATATCTTTGATACCATGCCTCATGTCTCTTGTGTTTGGACAGCTATCCCCACCTCCCCATAGCTTTGATACCATGCCGCATGTCTCTTGTGTTTGGACAGCTATCCCCACCTCCCCATAGCTTTGATACCATGCTCATGTCCTGTGTTTTGACAGCTATCCCCACCTCCCCATATCTTTGACACCATGCCCCATGTTTTAGTGTTTTGACAGCTATCCCCACCTCCCCATAGCTTTGATACCATGCCTCATGTCCAGTGTGTTTTGACAGCTATCCCCACCTCCCCATATCTTTGACACCATGCCTCATGTCTAGTGTTTTGACAGCTATCCCCACCTCCCCATAGCTTTGATACCATGCCTCAGGTCCAGTGTTTCCTGAAAGTCAACTGCAGATTGTCTTCACCTTTTGCGCTCCCTGGTAGAGCCGCTTGCCACGAGAGTATACCAAGACCAGCCCCATCCTTCACCTCCCCATAGCTTTGATACCATGCTTCAGGTCCAGTGTTTCCTGAAAGTCAACTGCAGATTGTCTTCACCTTTTGCGCTCCCTGGTAGAGCCGCTTGCCACGAGAGTAATAACCAAGACCAGACCACATCTCGTTCACCTCCTGAAAAACACAAAACAGAGCATGATTTTACTATGAAGGACGAGTCCTAGCTCATAAACAAACTTACACAGCCCCAAGGACACATTTAAGAAACTCACTCATGGCACTTACACCCACCCACCACACACACACACACACATGCATACATGCACACACACACACACACACACACACACACACACACACACACACACGTGTACACAAACACACACATGCATACGTGCACACACACACACTCACACGTGTACACACACACACACACATGCCAGCAATCACATCGCAGTGCAGTAAACAGCACACACACTCAAGATACACACACCAAAAAAGGTTTCTGAAAGAGCTTGGTATGCATAACTAATTTGTTTAAATTTAAACCAATCAATTAACGCAGTTAACTGCACTGGAAGTGGAACTAGCAATGGCTAAATTCTGTTTAGAAAGTTCAGAAATTTATTTTTCCAAAGGAAATTATTTCACAATAACATTAACATACCTCTAAGTTTGCCTCTGCTAAGTCCTGCAAACTTGGCCATTTCTGCACAAACAAGCAGTGTGACACAACAGGAACAGTCACACAAAACAAGTCAAACAAGCGGTGTGACACAACAGGAACAGTCACACAAAACAAGTCAAACAAGCAGTGTGACACAACAGGAACAGTCACACAAAACAAGTCAAACAAGCAGTGTGACACAACAGGAACAGTCACACAAAACAAGTCAAACAAGTCAAAATACACTAACAAACCCTGAACACCAACACACCATATCTAAAAGTGGATAAGTTGCTTACATTTTCATTTTTCACTGTTTAACTGTTGTTTTCTCTCTGGCAAAAGGGGCTTACGCCGAATATTTGCATGGTGTGTATTGTCATAAATTATTAAATAAGCATTCCTTTTACAGTTTTAACCTTTTATGTGTTTTGATTCACACAAAACCTTGTTTGCAAAGGCAGTGGTCTTCTCAGAACATGTTTTGTCCCACAGGTAGAACTAGAACTAATAGAAGTGGCAAAATCAAGGATTTTTGTTTTGAAATGCCCAGTTGACTTTATAACAAATTTATAACTTTCAAACATGATTACTTGCTGCACAAAAAGCCATCAAGTGTTATATGATCAAAACACACAACAGTTGGATATATATATAATTATGCACAACAGCTCAGTATAATGGCTTTAATGCATCTGGACAATGCATGGGTTTTGATGCATATCATCTTACTTGATTGATGTTCGCTTATATATCATCTTACCTTCTGCAGAAAGTTTATGTCTATAAAAGCATCATTTTCAGTTCAGTTTTAATCTGTACAGACACAGACACAGTGAGGCACACAAATTATGGAGCCCTGTAAAGTTAAGAAAAACAAGAACAGACAGCTTTTTGAGTTTTTCGTATATTTTTTTCCCTTTCAAATGATCAAAATGTGTGTAACTAAGTAAAACTGAAGTTATCAATTATTTTTTTTTTACCAAAACCAGATTTCTTCCTCAAACCTTCAGCATTCTTTATATCACCATCAACATCATCTAACTGAGCAGCATATATATATATACATTTATATCATGCGTATATGAGCCTGTACCAAATGGTGCTGCCAAGGTGGACATTTTGGTGAAAAATAAAAGCAGAAAAGTCATTTAGCAAGTAACACCATTTGAAAGATTAGACTTTTTTGTATCCATTTCAGGTCTTAAAAAGATAACTTGGTGCAGTGGTTCTGAGAAAAAGACATTTAAAGACGGACACTGTGAATCTGTCGGATGTAACATGGGACACAGTGTTTGTTTTCATTTGAAGTTTAAATTGAATAATTGCCATCAATCTGGGAGGGGGGTAACTTTCATCCTCCACAACAAGACAGTAAAACTCAACATTGACTCAAAACACTTTTTATTTCACATACCATATCATAACAGTGATGTCCTGTTTTACATCCGACAGATTACCACCATGAACAGTTTAAATAAAATAAAAACAAAACACAGGACTCAATGAAAAATAGGATGAGTTAATTAGAATTTACTAAGCAAAGTTGTTTCCATGAATGAAGCATGAAATTAGTTCATCAAAGATTATTTTTTTATTTTATCTGTTGGATGTAACGATTATTGGATGGACACAATATTTTCCATGCACACAATACACAACTTATAAAATAACAGTGCTGATTTCCCTACACTGTAACAAAATGTTATCAACTGATTTAGTAGAGTGGTTTTCACAACTCCAGCACCAAACAAGTTGCATATAATTATCAAAGGCCCCTCTTAAGCATTTTGTCTTTTGGATGTAACAACTCTATGGTGGACACAACATTTTTTCCTTGTACAGTTTGTAAACTTTCCTTTCATGTAAAATATACAGCTAACATATCAGAGTTAATTTTCCTACATGCAACACATTGCTGCAAATATCTACCAAAGCTGAAAGTGAAACCATTATTTTAACAAATTAACTGTTGGATGTAACACATTCCAGAGGACATGAAGGTGTATGCAACACTGGAAAGTCAGTATGTGACTAGCAAAAAAGCACTGCAAAGTTGTCATTATCATTCATTCATTGACATAACAGAAATCCACTTTAAATTACAAATGTACATTCAGCCTTTACACAACTGTTGACAAAAGCTAAAGTTCTGTTACAAAAGACATTAACCTGTCATTGAAGGAGTAACAGTCATTGGATTTTAACGCACTGTTAACTGCACAATGTCACCTCAGGGCAATAAAACGCTCTCATAAGCAAATTCACAACTCTTCTGATATATCAGCCTTTTCTCAAGTCAATCACAAAACCAGAACCTATGCAAACATAAAACAAAATATATGTATACACAAACATCAAACTTTTGAAGAGTTAATCCCTTCAGTTTTACTCCTGGTAAAAGGGCACACAAGGCTAAGACATGCTGGTATCATTGACCATTTGGTCTAAGTTATTCATACCAGATTAAAGAAAAAGAAAAAACAAAGAAATACCAAAAAAAAGGAATGAACAGGAACAATAAAAAAATTAAAACTGCTTTACAAATACCAGTGCACACAGCAGCAAGCTGCACATACACCTACCATCTCCTAGCTGCTTAACAAGAGCCATACAAAAAGGCCATACTCTTACCCCCTCAAAATGTCTGGAGAAAAAGGTCAGGACCATTAGCATAAATATTAAAAAGACATACAGAGCAAGAGGACTAGGCAGAAAACAAGAGAGGTAATAGGAAAGGGGAGTCGAGTGCAGTAAACATAAATATGAAAGCGGATGACAATAGCAGTAACTAGATTTTATTGTCCTGCCAACCGCAAAGGGTCACATAAGAACAACCACACTCCGTCACAACCAAAAGCACATTTCAGAACTCTTCTTACAGAAAAGCACTTTCTCAAGTCAATCCACATTCCATCTAATTTATTTAACAACAAAAAATATCCCAAAAAGGAATGGACAGAAACAATAAAAATGAAATGTTATAAAAACTGATAATGGCAAATACCAGTGCAAACTGCACACGATACCTAACAAATAACATCTACTAAACAATTTCAAAAATCTGCTTGCAGCGGGTGGAGAGGTCTGCATTCCAACAGAGAGTTATCCTTCTGTTGTTCAGAACAAAATACTGCAACGCTTCCCATGAGGAATCAGGTTTGACACTCCAGCAATACTGCTGCCCCTGCTGGGTCATGAAGTACACCAGTACATCCTCACCTGCAGCATCAACCTCTTTAACCTGAAGATATACAATAAGGCAATATAATGACTGCAAAATGAACATGAAATTTACCACACAAATGAAAAATGTACGAGGAAAATGACTATTCTGGCCACATAAAATAAATTTATTTATAAAATAAACTTTGGTAGTGTTGTGGGGGAGAAAGACACTCCAGTTTGAATAAAACTGCAAAACCTGCATGTACCTGACAAATGTATTCCTTTCCATTTTTCCCAGGTCAGGATGTAAAACTCATCAAGCTGAGGGAAGCTGAAACATACACAAAGAACAGTGCTATGTCAGTTGAAAAGTTCTATTCTGGCTTTCAGCTCACACTTTAGGCTGCATCTGTCCTGCTAGAAGTTAAATCAAAATTGTAATTTTATTCTGGCTTTCAGCTTTGCATCTGTCCTGCTAGAAGTTAAACCAAATTGTAATTTTATTCTGGCTTTCAGCACACACTTTAGACTGCATCTGTCCTGCTAGAAGCAGCATAAAAAACTAAACAAAAAAATGTGAATCAAATTAATGTTGTAGCCAAGTTCAATGGTCCAAAGATGTCACATGTGGGAAGGGGTAACATCCAAAGCAAGGAATACAGATTAATTTCATCACCAAAGGGTCTACTCTTCTCACCTGTCTTGGAGATCTGCAAAGTGCAAACTGTCATCTTCGATGAAAGCAGTGTTGAGTGTGTCCTCAGTGACAGTGGTGTTGTCCACAACAGAGAGGCTCCTCGGTTGGGTGCAGCTGCAGCAGTGGGATGAAGTGGTTTGCTGACCACCACTGATGAGTCATGTCATCACAATGGGACGTCCACATGATGTAACAGGGTGTGTCTGCATTTTCTTGGGTTGGCCAGATTGTTCTTTTTGCTAGCAACCTTTTGTGAGCCACTCCTTTGTCAGGGTGCACACTCGTCATAGGCACCTTCAAGACGTTTGCAGCAGCATACACCCCCCACATGTTGAAGTCTGCTGACGGCTTGCAGACACTGACGATTTCATCTTGAAGAACCTCAAGAGGTGTGAGGCCTTCACTGAAGGGAATGTCAACATCTAGCATGAGGTACTCCAGCAATGTGGCTCCAGTGGCAGATGACCCACTTGCCAAGTAGGAAGGAGAAACGTAGCAAGCAATATTGAGTGTAAGCTCAGCTACTATTCTCATTCGCATCTCCACAAAGTTTTCTGGATGCCCAAAGGCCAGTATGCTTAGTGTGCACAGCAGACAATTCCCATCCCCCAAAACCCAGACAGGGAAATGGTGTGGAGGGGCGTCATCGGGCTTGAGAGGCAGGGATACAGCATCAATGGATCCTTGGGGGATTGCAGTAACATACAAGTCTGGCTGAGCTGCCACAGGAAAGTTCTTGACGGCCTCAGCAGTCCTCACAACAATTCTGTGCACGCCTGCATAAGATGTAGTTGCTGCCATTTCATTCTGAAGCTGGTCAAAGAAGGTTTTCCTGCAGACAGGGTCAGGGACTGCAGCTGTGTCAGGGGCAGGGTCTTCTGACAGTGGGGTGACAGGGGCAGAGTCCTCTGACAGTGGGGTGACAGGGGCAGAGTCCTCTGACAGTGGGACTGGAGCTGTGACAGGGGCAGAGTCCTCTGACAGTGGGGTGACAGGGGCAGAGTCCTCTGACAGTGGGGTGACAGGGGCAGAGGAGACAGATGAAACAGGCTCTTTGAGCTGGTTGGCAGGGTCATCTCTCCATCTCTGTAGTAATAAAAAACTGATTAAAAAAACGACAACCCGAAAACAAAATAAAAAAGGATTAGAGTATGAGACGCCTAAATGAATAATACACAAAAATCAAGAAAGTACAACTGCTGCAATTTAATCATTCTGTAGTAAAACAGCACAAAAATGTACATTCATGTTCTCAGAATTTTAATTTACTTACCTTGATTTTGCCACACGCCGATGAGCTAGTTCGTTGGTTCTAGCTTTCTCCTCCTCCGTCTTAGGTCGTCTCCTGTTTCTTCTATTTCTGTGCATGTCTTTGAGCCTCTGCAAACCGGCATGCTCGGTGTCCAGTTTGAGGGCGTCTCTCCATCTCTTGCAATAATCTTTATTCTTCAGCTGAAGAGACACTCTTTTTGGTGCAGGAGGCCGTTCACGAACGCCTGGGAAGAGGGAGAAAATTTTTTTAACATTTTTATCATCCCTCAGTCACAGCCAAAGTTAATGTTATGGTAGTGCTTTTTTTTTCTTTCTTCTTTTCTCTCTTTGTAACTGTATGCATACATAATAAATACTATGCATTTTTCTGATCTTCGTTCACACCAATCAATCACAGCAGTGACAAATATGTAGAGCTGCAGAAGCGTATCGACAAATTTACAAACTTGTATTTGTATCAGGGTAGCATTCCATTCTGATCAACAGAAGAAATGACAATACAGCACAGTTGAAACCTTTCAGTTTATTCCGACAGTGGAAAATCAACTTGGTAATGTGTGCCATCGTAAACACGTGTAGCTCTGCCATTTTGAAGTAAACACACGAACGTGTACGTTTTTCTCTTTTCATCGAAACACTGACACAAAGCTAGGTTCATCCGATCATAACCTGGACAGGGCTGTGCAAAAACTGGTCACTTGCGATTGAAACGCTGACCTTGTAGTTGTGTCTTCCGAGAAAAAACTGGCTATTGAACAGAGACGTCAGTTTGAATTTGCACACTTCCGACTGAAATCTGTTTAATAATGGTCAGTTCGCTTATAATTACGAACGAAAATGCAAAAATATCGTTGTATGAATGAAAAGTAACTTTTAATCTGTCGATCGTAACATTATTTCGATTGTAAGTGTAAAAAGGTACATGACCCAACTCAAAAATTCACTCACCGCTCCTTGTTGGTGCCATATTTGAAGAGACTGTAGGCGCAAAGCACTGTGGGTACACATGGCCGCGCTTCGTGCAAAAAGACCGCAGTCACAAAATCAACGTTTATCCCCAGGATCGGCAATTTTTTGATCATTACATTTACAGACTGACAAAATATAAATTTGAAATTTTAAACTTGAAAGGATTAAATACAAATGGAATCCAACGCTTTTATTATCACTGCTTTTGACTAAATACTGATTTTAGCAACAGCTTCTTTGTTTCACCACCCACAAGTCCGCAGTGACTAGTAGCAGACGAATTTTTTTGTCAGCGTCGTAATCGGACCCAATGCGTTTCGATCGAAAAGTTTATTCAGAGTTTACAAGTAGTTATGAGCTGTTTTCACAAGCATTAAAAAGCATTGACTATGTCCTCTGAGACAGCAAAAGGAAAATTGCCTGAAGAAGAAAGATGCAAACAAAACGACAACTGAAGCGGTGCACCCAAAATGTCCACCCTTCCTTCGCCAATTTTCGGCCCGGACTTGGTGTAAATTTTCATATTTTACTAACTCCAAATTGATTTTGGGAGTCAAGTTTATCTTACTATCTCTTTGATGCATGCTCTTTCGGACAAAGTTAGGTTTGTTCAGAGAAAACTTAAACCTGAAGAAGTATTTATGACCAAAAAATGGATGGTCCTCGCCGAGCACCTTTTGGCATAGGCTCATTATATATATATATTATATGCATGCTTCAGGTTCAACTCTTAGTTTTGTATGATCCAACAGAAATATGTGATAGTCCTCTTACCTTCATCCATTTGTTGTAGTAGTCAATCACCGTGGCAACCTGTGTCTGCTGCAGCATGATCTCTGATACCCAAACTGCCACAGACAGCACCAATGATATGCACATACATGTACATGTGTACACATGTAAACCAGGCTGTTAGTATTGTTACATACAGAATGTTTTGGAGCAGTCTATATTCAGACTTCAGTAGTCACACCCTGAAACAATCTGACAAATAAATATCCACAGAAATGTTATTACACTTAGTCTGTATTATTATTAGTCTTGACACATGACATGTTTAGATGCAAGTAAATTGTAATTCACAAAACCGTAAAAAACTAAACAATTTTATTTATTTTTTATCATAAACTGGAATAATCATAATTTATATCTGCGTACTTGTAAGTTTATTTATCATTTTTTGTCACTAAATTGATTAATGCTGTATTTCATGGTAGGGCATTTCCCTCCTGCTCTGGGGTGCGTTAATTGTCAATGGAAGTTGTAACTGGTACAGTGTTACTGTTAGTGATACAGAGATAAGATAGCCAAGCATTGCTATGTACTATAATGTAGTATGCCCCCCCAAACAGACCTTTTGTGCTGGCCAGAATACAAACTTAATAATTAGACTAGACTTAAATGCATAATGGTCTAGAATAGCAGGTGAGATCAGCTATCACCTGTATACTTATGGTTTACAATTACACATACCTCCATAAGCTCTCTGGTTGACATCAGAGATTCTGCTCTGCAAAAAGTAACAAATGAGGCAAGAAAAATGAAAATAAAGAAAAGATACAATAGGTCAAGAATAAGACAAAAATGATGTATTGCAATTGTTCACAAATTAAACTGAATCACAAGACTGTCTGCAAAGAAAAAACAGGCAGTTAAAATATAAATCAAATGCATTTTAAATACTTTATCTCTCTCTACAATATACATGCATATAATTAGTATGTATTACTAAAATACTACTGTGTAGATTAACCATGCTGTACTTTTAAAAAAAATACTGTTTATTTTATTTTTCACTGTTGCAGTGTTTGTGTTAGACAATAATTGAATAAAGCTCTGCAAAAAGTAAAACAAACAAACACAAACAGAACAACAAAACTATCATCTGAGAGTCGGACTCAGAGACAGAAATAAATAAAACTGATGCAAAGCCAGAACATCACAAGTTATTCTAATGGAAAATGCCTTGATACAGCAAACAACACTCCTAAAGTAATTCTTGTGAAAGATGTGGTGCTGCATAAATCTTGTTTATTAAATTTAAAAACATAACAAATTAGTTAGACAATTTCCCCATCAGTACTTACATAATTTAACATTTAAGTTATGACAAATATTTTGGTGTATTTCACTATTTGTACATGATGTGCCCACTTACCACACATTAGCATCTTGGTGTATCATACATGCACCCACTTGCTATACAGTACATGTCATTTTTGATGCTTCCTAACATGTGTAGATGATCTATTAGTATTACCATGGCTGACAATGGCATAGTAACAGTACAACTGCAGGTCACAATGATGAATGAAGGCAACCTCCAAAATGTGCTTCCTATTGCCCTATAAAAGCATTGATTAAACTTTAATTAGCATTTGAAAGAGACCTCTTTTTTTCTTTTTTCTTTTCTTTTTAAATTAAAAAAAAGCTAATAGTAATATTAAGACATACATGAAAACATCTATTTTTATTCATTTCAGTTTTTACCTGTTGCCTCCATGGCAGGTCCCTCTTGTTGGCATCATACCATTTCAGGAGCTGTGTTTGGATCCCTGTCAGTTCCTGCCCTGAGAAACAGTGGAACCTGGTGTCTGCTGCTGTCCCTGACCTCTCCTCCTTCTCTCTGCATTTTGGTCCTGCAAGTGCCAACCACAGTGTGTATCACTAATAGTAATACTAGTAATACTGTCATAGTAGTAACACTACAGCAATGCTACAGTTCCATCCAATGTTAGTTTCACTACTGCTGAACTAGTAGTAGTACAATTCAAAAGTAAATTGGAGCCCTGTCTTGCAAAGGCCAACACACAGGTCTGTTTACTAAATATCTGAGACACACTCCTAGCCTCACTTGTGTGTGTGTGTGTGTGTGTGTGTGTGTGTGTGTGTGTGTGTGTGCAACTTGTCCACTCAGCATGCACAATATTACTATGATCGGCTTGATTTGGAATGGCGAAGGAAGAGGTGACAGGGCTAAATGTCAACAGTGCCTACCATTTGGCTTGGGCTGTCGAAGATTAGGCTTCCTTTTCATGACACTGTTCCGCAGTGAGCGTCCAGCGACCGCCCTCATAAAATCCTTGAATGGCGGTACAGCTGTAACTCGCGCCAAAATTCTGGATTGTGTAACATTGGCCCATATTAGAATTTATATTCATTTAACACTTGACTGTAAAACGTTCTTTTGCAAAAACTTAAGAAATATTCAGCATATTCATTTCTATAAAACTGTCCAAAAATATTTGCGTGCTGTGTCCAGCATGTACATTTCGTGTCAACTAAGTTACGCGCTTTCATTCTGAAAGCGAAAGAAGTATTGTTAGCTTTAGTGCAGTTCTAGAGTAGCGTACCTTGTCAACATGGATGTCGACTTGATTAGCTTTGCGTATGCTGCAACTATTGCAGCTGGAGGCATCATAGGTTATGTTAAAGCAGGTGAGTTTAATGTCAGCTTTGAAGTTGAGTGAACTTCGGACTTTTGCAATATCTTGTTTTTCAGCAAAACGCATCCATCTGGTCCGTTTCTCTATTTCATCGTTTCTTTGCAGATCTCCTTAATCATTAGTGGGTCACTCGGTGTCGTCTGCAACGTCTCTTCCCGGATATCTTGATTTCGATACCGTTTCTTTTTTTGTCATGATGATGCAGATAATATATGTATGACTCGTTTATCAAGGAACTTACTCTACTGTTAGTGTACTTTATCTTCATACTTCAGCTGCCAATGGTGACTGTTTTTATCCTAGTAATTGGCAATGACTAGTGTACACGTCGACGGATGCAGCAAACAAAACCAGCGTTGGTGAAAATACCTAAGTGTTTGGATTGCAATTTATCCGTAGTTAAAATAAAAAATAAAATAAAAATCCAAGATGATAAATAAGAAGTCAGCATGTCGGCTGAATGAATGAAAGACAGATACAAGCGCCAACGCAGCTGTCTGTCTGCCTCCCCCAACACACATACACACGCGTCCAAACTTTTGAATATTAGCAAACCTGATACTGAGGTCAAGGGTACGAAACATGGAATTTGCATCAGCTTTCATGTTTTTATTCTACAAAATACTGGACCAGGCTCACATAGTGGCATAGTGATAGTGGGGCATTTTTGTTGTTAAAGTCATGGACATTTGGCATCCACACCTCATTTTTTTGCATCTTCTGGTCACTGAGTGCAACAACTCAAAAAGGGTGAACAGATTTTGTCATCACTTGTTGCACAGTGTCAGTTCAGTGTATGCAGAGGAATGCAGGCTATGCATGCCATGCTTCACCAAGCAAACTGAATTTGAGAAACACACAGTCCTGGACTTTGACCCAGTTGGAGCTCAGGAGCTGTGTGAAACTGAAAGTCATGGTGGCAGTCCTGGGCTCCCTGTCCCTAATGGCCTCTGTGGATGTAATTGTAAAGCAACATTGAACTGCACTATGACCCAGTCGTCTTGGAAAGTTGATAGTAATTAAAATGTTTTGCATTATACACCAAATATATTTTTGCATTATACACCAAATATAGGCTTGGCTAAAAAAAAAAAAAAAATAATTATATAATGAAATAAATATTCCACATATATATATATACCAAATATATTTTTGCATTATACGCCAAATATATAGGCTTGGCTAAAGTGTTGTTGTTTTTTAAATAATAAAGTAAAAGTTGGAAAAGTATGAATACTGATCTGTTTACAGACACATGCTACTTGCCAGGTCAGTACATCACAATCACATACCCAGAATTTAACCGTTGCTGTTGTTGACCCCCCAGGAAGCATCCCATCACTGGCAATGGGTCTGGCTTGTGGCAGTCTGATGGGTGTTGGGGCATACCAGACCACCAATGACCCCAAAAATGTCACCCTGTCACTGGGTAAGTCACTCTTGTCTCATAAAGAGTCATATATATGCATAATTATATATGCTCTGTCTGTCTGTCTGTCTCTCTCTCTCTCTCTCTCTTACACACACACACACACACACATTGCATATGCATATGTGTGCTCTCTGTCTCTGTCTGTCTGTCTGTCTGTCTGTCTGTCTCTGTTGCTTGCTGTCTGTCTCCGTCTCGTCTCTCTCTCTTCTCTCTCTCTCTCTCTCGTCTCTCTCTCGTCTCGCTCTGCTCTCTCCTCTCTCTCTCTCTCTTCACACACACACACACACACACACACACACACACACACACACACACACACACACACACACACACACACACACACACATTGGTAATGTCATCTTTGGACTACTGTGACCTAACTTTGAATTGGCTGCATACAAGAAACAAGCAGGCAATCAGGAACCCTTTGGGTGGAACCCATCTTATTATATAATATTATAAAACTTATCATATTTATTTTTTTGGATAACATTTTCCATCTCGATGGACATTATGTGTGTATGCTTGTTCAGCGCTTTGAGCCGCAGGGTAGGCGCTTTACAAATTTCCATTATTATTATAAGTTATAATGCAGAAATCAAGAAAAGTTGGTTTTTATGCTTAGGTCTTTAGCAAGGGGTCAGTAATTCAGAAAGCATTTAACAAGTTTTGCTGACAATGACAGTAATGCTTTCCAAACAATTATTTAATAATAATAATTTGTATGCATATCAGGTTTTCTCACAGATTTACTCAGTTCCAAAAAATAAATGAGGCTTTGACAGCTGTTTGATGTAGAAATGGGTGTTTGCAGTTTGAGTACTTTGACAGTTGTTTGATGGGTGTTTGCAGTTTGACATTCGTTTGATGTAGAAATGGGTGTTTGCAATTTGACAGTTGTTTGATACATGTGGAAATGGATGTTTGCAGTTTGGCGGTTGTTTGATGTAGCAATGGGTGTTTGCAGTTTAACACGTGTAGAAATGGGTGTTTGCAGTTTAATAGTTGTTTGATGTTGCAATGGGTGTTTGCAGTTTTGCAGTTGTTTGATACATGTAGAAATGGGTGTTTGCAGTTACAGCGGCAGTGCTGACTGGTGTGATGGGCTACAGATTCATGAACTCAGGGAAGTTCATGCCAGCTGGTCTTGTGGCAACCTTGAGGTATGGAAACCAGCCACTTACCACTAGTTTTGTTGCAGAGTAGGGTTTTTTTTTGTTAAAAAAACTATTAAAAACGGCCCCCCCCCCCCCCCCCCCCTTCTTTTTCTCTCTCTAGTCAAACACCAGTACAATCTGGAGAGAAAGACTTCACAGGGCAGTTTTATTGAGACCCCCCACCACACACAGACTTTACTTGGGTCACAATAATTTCAGAATGTTATATTAAATGTTCTGTTTGTTTCAACATCAGACACATTTTTGGCACAGTTCTGTATTGCTGCATGCACTTTTGAGATGGCCCCTTGAAATACATCAAGTGTTAAAGTTCTACAGTATCTCCCTCCTTTTTCCCAGTAAAGATGCAGTAAGTCTGACTGAGGCTCAGATGTCAACCATGAGTAGTTGTAGATCCCAGGGAAGAATGATATGTTGTTTGGGAATAAAGTCCAAGCATCAGTTTTCAACATCTTTCCTCCAACCAGTCATAACTGATTACACTGTAGCTCTCCTGTTTTTGTTGTGCTCAAATGGCAGTATGGTTGTAACACTAACATACAGCTCAGATGATGAATATGAAGTGATGCTTAATGTCCTCAGATGTCAGTTGACATATTAGGGACAAGTTGTGACCAATGGCGGGATAGCTCAGTGGTTAGAGCGCCGGACTCGTGACTGAAAGGTCGCAGGGTTCAAATCCCTGCAGGAGCGCGGGATAATTTTCTTCTCCAGGGTCAGCTTTCTGTGCTGACTCTATTTCGTATCCGTTCCACCCCTGTGTTACCGCAGTAGCACGTAAAAGATCCCGGTTATTCTGCCAAAGGTGCAGGTGGCTGGTTACAGCTAAACACGCATACACCTTACGTATGTGGCTTTGCATGAAGTGACATGGTGCATGGTTGTATGGTGTACACAGAACTTGCGCCGAGATGGCTGCAGTTTCATGTGGCACCAGCCATGCCAGCGCTGTAAGTACACTTCGGTGGATATTCAAAAAACACGCTATAAAAAGCTTGTCACTCATGTAGAACCACATGCGAGTGCAATGAGTCTGCTCAAGAGAGCGGAGAGTAGCGCTATATAAGTGATCATCAATCAATCAATCAATGCCGAAGCACCGTTCAATAATTCTTTACGTCCACGGAAACCAGAAGGCTCGTTAGGACGGACAGCTCAGGACGGCCACCTCGACTCTTCATACAGCTCCTGAACTATGAAATACAGCTCAGATTATACCAGGACTCTTTTATAGTCACTCATAGTGCTTATGTCAGCACAATATATAACCAAAAGCATTCAAACTGAAACAGAACATTTTTTTGTGTCCAAATTCATGTTTACATGCATGCTTTGACACCATGTTGATTCCCTTGTACCCAAACCTTTTTTTACAGAGGGTTTGACAGTGTTAGATTTAGAATTAGGGGTGATTTTGATAGATGCACAGAGATCAGTAGTATGCTTCATTAGCATCAGCAGTTATGGTAGAGTTTGGAGGAAGGGTGCAGGAAAGTGAGGTTTGGGAGTCGAACTGCCCAGGGGTGAGCTAAGGCAGACAATTCCTAAGCAAATCCCTCCCAAGAATCTTCAGATAGTCATGTGTGACATTAGACTTTTGAGCCTTGGTCATCATTTCAACTGTAGGTTTGCAGACAAACTGAAATAAGCCCTGTTTTTAAGTACAGTATGATAATACTAATAGTAGTCAATTCTGTAGCGCAGTATCTCACTGACAAGGTTTGGGCACACTGTGCTTTACAAGATCAACAAAACTGTATACATAAAACCTCAAGAATAATACCTAAACATAATACTGTATTCCCCTTGAACCACACCCACACAGGCAGGATAGCCTATCAAACTGGTTTCTGTCACAGATTACTGTGATACCCATTCTTTTGCAGCCTGCTCTTGTTGATGTTCCGTTGAGGATTTATCTGTTCTTCTGCAGCTTGCTGGTGGTGGTGTCGCATTTATGTTCCATCAGTACACTTTTAAGTCATCTCTCAGAACATCTCTTCAACTTTGAACAGTCAGGTTGATTCCAGTCATTCTTGTTTGGTTTCATGTGTGTATATGTGTGCCTGTGGGGGCATTTTGTACAAGTTTATACGCATGTGTGTAAATATCTAGATTTTTTGTTGTTGTTGTTAATGTGTGTTATCTCTCCAATGTCCTTTGTAAAAGGCCCTGAGGATTGTGTTTTGTGTGTGTATTCTATATTCTATATAAATTGATGCTGTAAAAAGATACCATCATTATTCCATTGAGATTTTACCAGTGTTTTTTTCCAGCTTGCTGGTGGTGATGCCACACTCCTTCAGTGGTCTGCCTGTTCTTTGTCAGTCTGCTTATCCAAACACATAAAAGGTTCAAAAGAACACTTATTTATTAGGACACAAACACACAACAAAAACGCACTCTTTTGAATCTTGGATCTTGTTTTAGAACGCTAGCAGTCATTCTTGTTTCAGATTATTATTTTTAGAAATTCCACTTGCTGCTGATTTCAAACTCCATGAAAGGTTTTTACTGTTTCTGTTTTTCAGCTTGCTGATATTGAATTCAAACTCCATAAAAGTTTTTTTACTGTTTCTGTTTGTTTTTCAGCTTGCTGATGGTGGTGCGCCTTGGTTACAGGACAATGGTTCAGTGAACAAAAGCTTGAAAAAGAGGCAGGAATGACAGCTGTTCTTTCTCTCTCTCGATATTTTTTTCAAACATCTGCTGCTCAGTACTAAAAGCAGATTTTATCCTTTATGTTTTCTTTGGCAGGAGAGCAGTTTGGTTAGGGTTCTCACAAATCTGCACAATATTAGCCCCCCCTCCCCTTTGTTTTCTCTCTCTCTGTTCTCACCCTTTTTTTTCCTTTGCTTCTATCCCAGATCTGCTTTAGCCTTTTCCTCATGGCAGTGACATGTATGCTTAGCTGGCAGTTCTTTCTCAGCTTCATTTAGTTCATGTGTTCAAAAGGAAACTGCATGAATGAAACCAGGTGTGAGAATTCATTTCATACATCTTTACATATACTTCAAAAATTGTGAATGTGTCAATTGTGATAATGGCCAAATTAAAACAGCAGTAACAATTCAGTATTGGAATGTGTGTGTGTATGCATGCATGTGTGTGTGTTGTGTGTATGTGACAAAAAAAAGCAGACAGTGGGTGTTTCTTTATACAAATCAACCACAAATATTTTTTTCAGTTTCAGACTTTTGTTTTTATTTTCTTCCTTTCTGTCCCATTCTTTTTCTTGCAATCCAGTGTGACAGGTTCTGAAAGCAAAAGAGCAAAATGGATCATGAGATTTACTTATTAGTACAACCTACCTTCAGCAGAGTACTCTCTGATGTAACACATATTTGCCTAGAATGAGATATAATTCTATCATTTCCTATATTTGATTTTCCTAAAACTTGAAGCCCTTGTGATGCCATATAAATTTGATGCTTAAATCCTTCAGGGGCCAGTGAGCGGGTTTGGTCTAGCAGTAAGGCTTTAGGCTGGTAAGCAGAAGGGCCTCAGCTGGATTCCACTTCAGCTCTCCTCTCTCTTCAAAAGTTGTCGTCTGTGGACACTGTCTTGTCACTTTGTCCTCACAATTAATGAAACATTAAAATGGCTCTCATCACTGCCCATTTTAATGCAGGTGTCATTCTGGTGATGACAGTGTAGCGATAGGTATATAATCTCCCTCTTCCCCCACCTCTATACCCCTTCCCAATAAAGATTATGGCTTCTATGGATGCTAAGCACCATGTTTACTTACTTACAAGGGCCCCAAACAATGTAATGTCAAAACTGATGCAACATGAAATAAACTACATATATGGTCTGCTGTTCCATGCATCAGTTTTTGTTGACGTTAAAATCTGTCGCCTTCGCTAAGGACCGCTGTACTAAACTGGACTAAATGAGCAATCCTACTGAAAATGAGCAATATTAAACATTCCTGAAGTTGGTGAAATTGTTGATTTATTTATTTGGTGAAGGCTCTCTGACTCTGAGGCACTTAATGAAAATAAAAAAAGACAACCACACATGCCACATGAATGTGCGCCTCACAGCTGACTAACTAGAAACCAACCACTTAATCTGAATTTTTATTCAAGACCAATGGGTTATTTCCTATTTCAGTAGTTGCATTTATGAATTAATTATCATAGACCATAATGCATGGAACCAGTACAGTCATGTGGTTCATTAGCCTGCCATGCGACCAGCGTGCATGGGCATGGTGGACTGCTGACCTCCAAGGTAACCAAAACCAAGACAGTAAAGAATTCTCCGAGCTTCAGTCAGTGAGGGGCATGTGGTTTACCCCCACCCCACAAATCACCACTCCCACTGAGAACCTAAATCCTCTTAGTTATTCACACTTCAAAGAAAGAAAGGAATTTGGATTTTGCTTCAAAGGAACAAAAGAACATTAATAATAATGAATATTAGACTGCACCTCTCCTCAGTGAGCGCAACCCTCTTGCTATTCAAAGCATTTGGCTGCAGCTGGACCCACTATTTTTATATTAAGAACCAAAGATGTGTTCACAAAGCAGGCCTTCAACAAGCTGAAGCTATATTAAGGCTGGCCTAAAGCCCTTATCTTGTCAAAAGGTGGAAGTGGGATCGCTGAGATGCACAACAATCTTAATGTACAGTGAGCACACAAAGGCAAAACAGGCAATGATGAGTCTGCACAAGACAAGTGCTGACTCAGAGAACTGAAAAACAGTCCTTCACTCTGTTGTATCCAGGAGAACTTTGACCACTGAATGAATTACAGTCACTGTCAGGCACATTAGCCAACAAGCCAATTTTTTTTGTCCCATGAGGTCTTGTTGGGACACTGGTACAAAGTAATTCAGCAGCATCTGATGGGGGTTTTGCTCTAAGAGGGTGCCATACAATAAAACATTTAAAAAAGCATCTCCTCACTCTCAAGCTCTGGTATCCTCTCACCACCACGTGTTGGACAGGTTCTTTTCTTCATCTTCAGTTTCTGCTTCTTCACATCAGGCAGCTGTCTCTGGCGTTTCTCACTCGGTTCAGTGTCTGAATCTGACTCGGTGTCCACTTTTTCCTCTTTAATCTGCACTTCTGTCATTTCAGCCTCCACTTTCTCCCGTTCTCTTTTCTGCTTCTTTGATTTCTTTTGTGCGGCCTCTGAAACGGGAGACTTGGGTGACGACACAGCAACGCATGTGAGGCGCAGCGTTATGTTGCGAGAAACCATCAGTTCTGTCTTGACACTGGTCTGAAACAGAGGACAGGCAGGAAAGGTGGTGAAAACCTAAACTCTTCCATATCACCATGTTACATGTCTTATGACTAGCCTGGTGGCCTAGGAAAAGCATTCCATTCTGATGCAACAACAGCAAACAAACAAAACTGAACAAAGGCTGGCTGATTGACAAGTTTTAACACCAACAGTTAAATCAATTTATTTAAAAAAATAAAAATTAAGCATTGACTGTAGGCTACAATACAGCCAGACCTACTAGTTAGTAAAGACAAAGGTACTGAAGAACTATTTTTTATGATAACCTTCAATATCAAGACATACTTAGAACACAGATTATGGATTCAGCAAGGCACGCCCACTTCGACTCATTTTCGAGCCTAATACCAGTGACAACACACAGGCACATCTGTGCTATGCACACACACACACAGAATACACACACATGCAAATTACATAACAACCACAGACACAATGTGACATACACACAGAACAAATCATACTGGAATGAGCTGGTCAGATTCTTGGAGGAGGAAAAGACTTGTTTTTTACAGTGGATTTATTAATAATTGTAGCGTTTCTAGTATCGTTGCCGAGCCTAGTGAATGGAAAGGAAAGGACTCTATCTTGCCCAAACTACCACACAAGAGTCTCAAATATTCTCTCTACATTGCCCAACCTACCCCCAAGAGCAAAACATGCAAAGGGTTAAAAGGAATGCTTATTTTAATTAGGCAATGCAAAACGAGCACACATTTTCAGCGAAAACCTTTTTCAAGCAACAAACAGATAATAAAGCTTTCTCTTGAACTTTTTGTGTTTTTACCTTGTTTCAGAATGCTAACAGTCAATTTGTTTCTTCTGATTTGTTTGTAACCACCCACATGAGGTAGCCCCACATGGACTCTATCTTGTCCAACACCAAAGCTAGTCTAAAATGGGCTGCAACTTGTCCAACCCACCCCTCGAGCCAGACCCCTGTCCACCCCACCCCAATAAGCAAGTCTCACACAGGCTCTACCATGTCCACCCCACCCCAATGAGCAAGTCTCACACTGGCTCTACCTTGTCCACCCCACCCCAATGAGCAAGTCTCACACATGCTCTACCTTGTCCACCCCCCCAAGAGCAAGTTAACATGCTCTACTTTCACCACCCAATGAGCAAGTCTCACACATGCTCTACCTTGTCCACCCCACCCCAATGAGCAAGTCTCACACTGCTCTACCTTGTCCACCCCCACCCTAACAATGAGCAAGTCTCACACAGGCTCCACCTTGTCCACCCCAGCCCAGTGAGCAAGTCTCACACAGGCTCTACCGTGTCCACCCCACCCCAATGAGCAAGTCTCACACTGGCTCTACCTTGTCCACCCCCCCAATGAGCAAGTCTCACACAGGCTCTACCTTGTCCACCCCACCCCAATGAGCAAGTCTCACACAGGCTCCACCATGTCCACCCCACCCCAATGAGCAAGTCTCACACAGGCTCCACCTTGTCCACCCCACCCCAGTGAGCAAGTCTCACACAGTGCCCCTCCACCCCACCCCAATGAGCAAGTCTCACACTGGCTCTACCGTGTCCACCCCACCCCAATGAGCAAGTCTCACACAGGCTCTACTGTGTCCACCCCACCCCAATGAGCAAGTCTCACACAGGCTCTACCTTGTCCACCCCACCCTAATGAGCAAGTCTCACACAGGCTCTACCGTGTCCACCCCACCCCAATGAGCAAGTCTCACATTGGCTCTACCTTGTTCACCCCACCCCAGGGAGCAAGTCTCACACAGGCTCTGCCTTGTCCACCCCACCTCAGAGCCAGACTCAGATGGGCTCCACCTTGTCCACCCCAGGGCTAGTTTCATGGGCTCTACCTTAACAACCCATCCCCAACAGCTAGTCTTACATCAGCTCCACCTTGTCCCCAGACAAAATCTCACATGGGCTACACATTGTCTGACACGATCCCACCAGAGACGATCTCACATGGGCTTGTTATGTGGGCTCTACCTTGTCCCCCAGAGACAGTCTCACATAGGCTCTATTTTGTCTGATATGGTCCCCCAGACACAGTCTGACATGGGCTATACATTGTCTGACATGGTCCCCCAGAGACAATCTCACATGGGCTCTACCTTGTCTAACATAGTCCCTAGTACAACCAGAATAAGCCGAACCAGTTACAGTGCAAAGGGGACCAGACAGCATCAGTTTGTTGAAGCAAAAAATAGTCTGGAAATCGTCCTTTCAATGTTAACACAATGTGTACCTGTTGGATTTACAGGTTCTTATGCTCTCAATGCAGTCTGATTTCTGAGAAAAAAATCATGCCTGTTAATGGATTTGTGAACAGGCTCAAACAGTTCTCTGCTTTTTCTGTTTTACTGGAAGATGAGAAGAAACTGAAAATTTTAAAAATCTCACTGCATTATCCAATATTTTGTAATCCTCTCTGCGGAAGGTAGGGAGGTAACTTGGTGTTTTACACACAGTCAACCAGCACAATTATATCAGGGTGAACACTGTGAAAAATGTCAAATGAACTGGACAGCGATATATAAGACCTGTACCTGTGTAGCGATCACTCTGTGCACATCAATGGTACCATCACTGGCAACTGAGGTCAACCACTTCTCCCCAGAACTTGGATCTTCATGTGACAGACAGATGGCAAGGCCGCGAATCCTGAAATCAGGCAGAGAAAAGGCCATCAGAGCAAAGGCCACCAAGTGCCTCATTTAATCATGCACTGGGCAGATGACAAGTCTGTGAGTCCTGAAATCATGCAAAGACAGGTTCTCTCAAGTCCAAGACAAACCAGCCTCCTCTAATCTTGTGATCCACAGGAGACAGGCCATGAAACCTAAAATCACCCAGAGAAAGGTCCATTCAAGGCTGAAACAAAGCCCAGTCAACGAAGTTCCTCATCTAATCCTATGACACTGCATTTCAACACCTTAAAAAAAATCAAATCTCTGTGCCATTTTAAATATGAATCTTTGCGTTATGTGCTAACATGTTTTGTGCGTGTGTAAACACCAACAGCTGTTCTCTCATTCCTTGGATACAGTCATTCATTCAGAATCACATGTGACATGAGTGCAGTGCAGAGAATAGCGCTATATAAAAGCTATCAATAATAATAATGCATAAACACACGCTAACAAGCTACACACACCTGAAGGATTCTGTCTGAATCTGATGCAGCTCCATTCCTTCAATGATGTCGACAAAAAACAGGGACGCCTTCTCTCTCCCTCCACTGCTTCTCAGTGTCGCTCCTTCCCCTCCGTAGGCTATGATGCTGTCCTAGAACAGTCCACAGACATCAAACCAACACAGGATGGCAGGTGTCAGGAAGGAAAGGGATACCAAACATAATTACGTTTTGTTGTTGTTGTTTTAAACATGTTTTCATGCAGGTTTTACATTTACGTTTATAAAGAACATTGCATCTTGGGGAAATAAGCACCACCATGTATGTTATTTAAACATTAGTGGCAGTGATTAACTTTACATTGTAATGTTAAAACCCCAGGAATACACAATATCATTATTACTTCATGTCAAATATTCTAAGTGTAGATCTGCTCACCACCATACTCTGTCAGATTGCCATGAAGATGCAGCAGAGAAAATACAGCATGTTCTTTAAATTGCTTATTCAACCAGTACTTGAGATGATAACCACTTCCTCCAAAAATATATCATAGTATGTCATTTCCATTCGATGTACATGTCCATGTAACTAATATCAATCTTATATATGTGCTTTAGGTCTTTAGTTTAATTATCCATCTTTGTATGTGCAGGAAGAGTTGTGTTGCACAAAATCCCACACTCTCAAGTCACACAGCTGTTGGTGAGCTGTTGATCATGAGTAGATTACAGAAAAATGTAAAGCAGCTTCACACACACACGCGCACAAAAACAAAAACACCCACTGGTGTCCATGCTAAATGCCAAAAATGGCTGACAATACCAACTTCAGACTGCAGGGTGTGACTAACACTAGGACAAAACGCCTGTAGGCAAATCTCCAAACTGACAACAATTATGGTTCAGACTCTATACCATTTTCAGAATCACTGTCTCTTAAAAACAAACTGTTCTCTAAAATATATTATTTTGTGTACATATATATATATATATATACACACAACCTGCACTGGCACGATTACCACAGTGACGACGGTGCCAATGCGATTGCGTGTGATGTGTGCTCTCATGTCAGAGAGACATCATGTACACATCATAACACATCCCACCTGGTAGGATCAAACCATCACACAGACCTGAATTGTTGGGGACACTGCACATAATGTTTCTGTGCATGCTAGAAAACAATTGCCCACGCAACATCTCACCTGGTTCTTGGTGAACCTTTGACTGATAATGGAGGAAATGATAAAAAAAACTTCTGCAAGTCACTTACCGTGACAAACACAATACTGTTAACTCTGTGTTTTGGTGCAATGCGCCTTTTTATTTGTCCATCCTGCACACACCCAAGGAACACAAAATAAAGTCACACAGAACAATCAAATCAAAATAAAGCTGTCAAAAATTAGTAGTATTTTTTAATATGCTGCCAGTGCCACAGTCATAGCTGGTTTTGTTACCTGTCAGTGTAAAAATGGACCTTACAAGGTATATTCAGGAGCAATGCATTTAATTCCTCTATTCTTCCTGCAGCTTTATTAAAAGAATTCTTTTTGGATGCTGTCACTCTAACAAATTCAATCATACATAAATATTACAATTACATTTATGTATCATTTGTATGAGAGAATTTCAGAAAGTCTAAATTTTTGGAAATACTGGGAAACCACAGTCCCACAAGAAGCAGTACTATGTTTGGAGCTTGCTTTCAGATCTGGGACAGGTGCTTTATAAATAAAATTCATTAAGATCAATGTCACAGAAAAAGACCAAAACAAAAAAAAATATACATTTTACATTTTACACCAAACCAGTTACTGGTCATAATTAGATAATAATACATTCTACTATTTCTAGGATCTTCTGTTAAGTGACCTAAATCAACTGTCTGAATATGCTGTTGCTACTGAACATCTGCATCATCCACACACAAAAACAGCTTATCTTATTGGCTGACTCTTAAAGTTAAACCATCACATCTGTACCCTAACTTAAGTCCAACATAAAGGATCAAGATCAAGATCAAAGTGGCTGACTGTTTTGGTATTTCTGCTGACACAGATTTTAGCCAATATTACTGTAATATGTATACCACACACCAAACACTTTCTCCAGTACACTACAATCCTACACTGCACATATTAGGTTAAAGGAAAAGTCCAAGGTTTTTAAGTATGCAAAATTACCATCGAAATGATTGACAAATGAGTCACTAGTTTGAGATTTAATGAAATAAAAAATGAAAAAAAATTGTTTATGTTGGTTTTTAATCGATTTTATTTTCTGTAGGCTGGCCGAGACTGCTGTCTCGGGTTCTCCATCAGTCACGTGACTTTCTGAAGTGATGTCAGTCTGGGGAGTCAGTGCGGTTGCCATCTTAGATTGTTCATTGAATGTGTATGCATGTGGTCGACAAAAAGCTCTACCATGCCGGCCTACTGTATTGCAGCAAACTGTAACAACTCACAAGCAACCCAAAGCATAACTATGCACGAGTTCCCGCGGAATCGACCCGCTGTGAGGCGAAAATGGGTCAAATTTGTACAATTCAAACGAGCTGACTTTTATGATGCGCCGCAGTCATGCCCATTTGTGTAGCGAGCACTTCGCTGAGTGTGATTTCATAAACTTTATGGAGGAATACCAAATGGGGTTTGCTTCAAAGCGGAATTTGTAGGGGTGTCCACAGGGTAAACGACTTGCAAAAAAATCCATTTCAAATCTCCAAAGATGAAGCTGACAAGCAGCTAGCACACAGCATGATACCAAAACTGAGAGATACACTGATACCCTGAAACAAGCACTAACAAGGCAAAGACAAAAAGTCTAACACAAATGCCTATGGCAGAAAAGGCCATGAAAGAGACTGTACACAAATGCCTGTGGCAAAGAAAGAAAGAACAGATCACAAATGCCTGTGGCAAAGAAAGAAAGAGCAAACCACAAATGCTGGTGGCAAATGAAAAATGGCTTCCCTAATCAGTCAAGCAAACAGCTGACACCAAATGAAAGAAACAAAACAGCTGAAACCACCTCAAAACCCCAAACGGTTGCCTACCTGCAAGCATAAGGTGGGAAAAACCAACAAAAAACAACAAAAAACCCCACCAAATCACAACTGTCTAATACACAGGACTAACTGTCTGCAACAAAGGAGTGGATGACTACAGTCATAAGATTAAGAGCACAGAGCAAAAATAACTGTGCCAACGACAAACAGATGGAAAGCCAAACTTTCCATAACTGACTCTAAACTCACCCCTCACTAACCCAGCTTCCATCTAGAAAAACAAAGGCTGCAGACTGATAAAGCAAAACGCTAATCAGGACGACCTTAACAAAGCATCGGGATGTAAACAAATGCAGAACAAGAGAAATACAAAATGGCTGCCCTAATCAGGCAAGCTAACAAGCGGGTACAAAATGGCCAATAAACCAAAGACAAAAAGAAAGAAACATGGTGAAAAAGAAGGGTAAAAGAAAGAAAAACAACAACAACACTTTCTGAAAAGAAAGAGGAGGCAAGACATGTCAGTGAGCAACAGGACAAAGGCTGGATACACGTAATCCGTGTCCACGATACAACCCACTTAGCAGTGACAACACGGCAGGGCAACAGATGCTCATGAACTACCCCACACAAAGAAAGAATGAGAGGTCTCGTTAAACATCAGACTACCCCCCCTCACTCGTACATCGTAAATGAACGATATAACTCGAGAAACAAAAGGGCAAGCCAAGAGAAAAAACAGGGAATGGCAAGAACCGGTCACTAGCCCAACCCCAAACCCTAACCGAGGGAGGCCACAAAATCGCTAGAACGAACAAAACTTTCTCATTTTTACATATGATGAAACAAACAAGGATAAATTGGGAAAATAAAATAAAACACCCAATAAAAGGCAGGCTCCCTGATGAGGTCTAGCCTGTTCTGTTTACTATAGCTTTCACAGCTATAGTAAACAGAACGAAAAAGACTGAAACGCCACGCACCTAACAAGGTTCGAGAAAGAGGAAATAACAAAGAGGAAATAAACAAAGGCCCAACTACTGACAATGTCATCGGAGCTTCATCCTTGGAGATTCGAACTGGAATTTTTTCAAGTCTGTTACGCTGTGGCTACTAGCCATTTTGCAGCGACTCCCCAGAGTGACGTAGTGCACATATGTGCACATGATTTTCAGCGTCATGGCGATGCTTTCGGTGCGACATAAAATGCCTGTTTTCATGCATTTATAACCCTCAGATCACAATTTCACCTACATCATTGTTCTCAGCGAACTTTAACGGAAATCATGTCAAAATTCACCCCCAACCTTGGACTTGTCCTTTAAGATAGCAACACTGACCTCCACACTGTAAACGTTGATCTCCTTGGCGTACGTTAGGTAGTACTTTCCATCAGGAGACCACAGCACCATTTCTGCCACTGAAAATAACTTCAGAATTAGATATGTGTTAACCAAAATACTGCAAGATCATGCCTCTCCTTGTGATGGTTTATTAATTATTACCACTGTGGATGACCTAATGATCAGAGCATCCATGTTTCACATTATGTCAACAGCAAAAAGGTGTTTCTTCCAAAGAAACTAATAAATATATCTAAAACGGTAAAAGAGTCAAACACATGTGATGGAGAGAACTTCATACTTAACAGTCACCTGTACACAGAAGAACATTATGAAACACAGTGGTTCCCTTTACACACAAACTCCATTAAAAGGGACCACAAGAAAATATGCAAGCAGAGCTCAGGAGCTGCGTGAAAGTTTAGGTTGCCGTCCTGGGTTCCTGTCCCTGATATTAGTAATAAGCCGCCTGTTTCTGTGGATGTAAAGCAACACTTCAACAACAAGATGCAAGCTTGTCTAACAAGGTAGAAAATATTTCCATTTGGAACTTTTGTATGATTGTTCTATCAATATTTATCCAACGTAGACTTTTTTCCTTTCTTTTTTTGCCTCAAGTGTCAGCTCCTCAGGGAGCAGCCATGTTGCTTCCTCTTTAAGACCAGTACACAGCAGAAGTATGGATCTAGACTAATACTAATAGTAATACTGTACTACAAGAGTACAAGATCAGCTCATGACATACTAGACACTCATGAAGCTGCACATGCCAGCCTTGTTCATAACATCAAAATGACAAAATCACAGCATTCATGGCTGTTTTTATGACTTTTCAACATCAATTTTGACAAATCTGTCCATAAACTGACAGAAAAGAACTGCTGAGTGTTGTGACAATGTGAGTCAATTTTTATTCCACAACATAAGCCAACAGGAAAGAACTGTTGTGAGTCAGTCGTTTTTCCAGTGTTGTTGATAGGGTCCATGTTCCTTATTCACTTGGTGTCCCCTTTAAAATGAATTTCTGACTCTAACAGTGTTTTATAAAAACCCTTCTCAGTTCTCTACAGTTTCTTTGTCAATTTGTTGTGTTGAAATAAATTTCTGTTCTACTAAACGCAGAAATAATTCTGACAGTTCCAGGTAGTTCCCCAGATGCAAACAAATAGAAAACTGAAGTGGACAAAATATGCTTCTTTTATTCAGTTTCACACATACAATTGAACCATTGCTTGCTGGCAAAGAACGCAGAGTACCTATCTACACTGTACTGCAGTATTGTAGTAGTGTAATGTTCAACGGTTTGTTAGTGTAAATAAATCTGAAGTGTGTTTATTCTGCCATCTTGCATGCAGGAATGCCATTCTAAATACTCTCTGGATCAGGCAGCATTACTGTGAGGTAAGAGGAGTCTGGGAAATGTAATTAACACCATACTTTGACTCGTTGGAGTTTGACTCGAAACAAAACAATAAAACAGAATGATTGAATGTTCGAAGTAGCACTAGCAGGTCACCAACAAAGGGCCTCACCTTCTTTGATGTTTGAGACAAAGGCTGGTCGCCCATCCACCAGATTCCACGTCCGCAGCGACTTGTCCTGACCCACAGTCAGTGCCAGCTTTCCGCTTGGGTGAACAGCCACACTGTTCACTGTCCCCCTGCATCAATGTCATTGTTCTCAACCTTCTCAAACCGAGCAACAGGAGCAAGCAGCTAGATCATAAATGTTGTCTGGGGTACACCTCAATGAAACTGACAATATCCAGAGTCCCTGAGGGGTTAAGTGTTCGGCACCAGCCTCTTCCTCCTTCATCATGTAATGCAGTGGTTTCTTTTGGTTTGATAAAACTTGTTTAAAAATGCTGAGTTGTCTCCAAAGAGGTACTGATGGGGACAGAGATCCCAGAAGGAGGGGAAGGAAGGAGACCATGCCTTACACTACCCTGTCACCACCAGAATGACTCCTGCATTAAGATGGGCATTGATGAGACTTGAGAGCCATTTTAATGCTTTATTAATTGTGAGGGGTCAGGTCACAAAGTGGTCCATAAACCACTACTTTTGAAAGAGAGGATCTCGCCAAAGCGGAATCAAACCAGTGTCCTTCTGCTTATCAGCCTAACACCTTACCACTAGGACAAACCAGCTCACTAATGCAGTGTTTCTGCTAGCTCTTGACTTATTTTTATCTGTCACAATGATGGGCATAGACAAACATTTCTCATCACGGCACATTTTTATCCCTTACACTGTTCTGTCCACACACACATCAATGATCAAACCTGATATTATATAAATGCACTGCCCTCTGCTTCATTCACAAGAGATGATCAGCAAATGCAGTGTTTCTGCTAGCTCTTGACTTTTTATCTGTCACTGTGAATGTGATGGCCATAGACCAACATTTCTCATCACAGCACATTTTTATAGTTATAGTTACACTATTCTGTCCACACACACATCAGTGATCAAACCTGATAATGATATTATATAAATGCACTTCCCTCTGCTTCATTCATGAGAAATGATCAGCAAGTGGTACATACTTGTGTCCTCTGAATGTGCGCGGCTCCCATGTTCCAACTCGCCATGCACAAAATGTTCCATCCTCACTTGTGCTGAATAAATCAGTCCTTTTGAAAAAGTCTAGCTTGGTCACTGTTCCTGCAAAATGATATATATATATATTATAATTGTAAATGTAAGTGAAAAAAAAAGTAAATGTCATGAACAAAGACAATCAAAGGATTAATGGTTTACTTTTCTTGTTATCTTTTAACAATAAGCATAATCATGTTCAACAATTAAATTTAAAAATAATAATTTATTAACACAAAAATTTGATCAGGACACATTTGTTATGTAACAGTACTGAATTCAATTTCAAGCACAAACAATAATTATTACTTGTATTTTTTTTACAAATATGACTTCTTATTTTCAATATTTCAATAATTATAATACAGAGTTTGTACATAATTTTTACTTCAAAATTCCCAAACTTAATGAGCATTTTCCAATACTACGTAGCAGATGACACTGATCTCAACCTTGTCTGGCAGTTGTTTCAAGAAAGAAACCTCTCAAGTCTCAACACACAAACATTTTTGTTATTTGTTTGTTTTTTAATCTCCCAGTGTTTAGCATTATTATGAAATTCTCAAACCTTCCAGGCCAAGAACGCCATTTTTCATAATTTTCTGGACTGGAGTCTGGAGAAAGGCATCCCATCTTCCCTAAACATTCCATTTTTTTAAAAGAACGTATACTACAAACCTTGCTTTTAGTTTTAGCAACAGTATTTAACTAATCAGCCATGAGCATTGCCATAATTCCTACACTTCAGATATGGTTCACACAATAAAATGAAAGCTGAAAATTTAACATAATTTTTTATTTATTTTTGCCCATAATTTTTTTTATATATAATAACCTGAATGATGTGTTAAAGTGCCAACTAATCTGTGATTCTGCAAGTTGAAAATGTGGATGATTTCATCAGCACCACCAGAAGCCAGGAGTCCTTGCTGTGAGATTGCCACACATTTGATGCTGCCAATGTTTGATTTATCTGTGAATGTTTCAGTTAAACTGTAGACCTGCAAAAATAAACATAATTATGTTAGTAATCACTGACTGTACCATGTGATCAGCACAGCACACTTTCCTTTTCTTCTTTGAACCCCCCCCCCCCCCCCCCCCCTCTTCATGGGTGGATTTCAATCTGACATTCCAATACTGTACTGATACAATTACAAGTTATATCTGCATAGTAGTTCTAGTTCCCTTTTAGATTACAACAATTATTATCAACCACCTTCATCATTCTAAAAACTCAGCCATTGTATCAGTGTCAGGTTGATCTATAATGCCCAGTAAGCAAAAATTTCGTACTGGGTTAGTCTGTGACAATTTTTAAGCAAACATTGTTAACATTGTGCCTCAAGTGGTTGCTGTGCAACAGACTGCTCTAGTCCAAGTTCTGGTTTTGGTTTTGTAAAAGAAGTGACAATATTTCACTGCCCCATGACCAAATGAAGCTGTCATGTGGCAAAAAATCACAAAGTATAACTATACAAACCTTGCAATAAGTTCCATTGTTAAAATATATTTCAACTTTATTTTTTATGATTCATCCATTCTGAAACTGAATTTGGGAAAAACACGATATTGTAAAAAGTGTAAGCTTTTTACGATATAGATCGTGTTATTGTAAAAAGCGCTTACACTTTTTACAATATCCCCCCCCCCCCCTCCCCACATCCCCAATTCCCTTGCCTACGCTCACTAAGTACAACAACAATGACCCAAATCTTCGCAACCTCCTCAGTAGTAACAGAATCATCAACAAGATGTTGGCTGCTTTACGGAAGAAGAAGCAGCTTGTCTTCCACTTCCAGTGAAACTATCACAATTATAACTGGCACAGGACATCATTTTGAAACGTTTCTATATCTGTGATATAATCAACAACAAAAGTTAAGTGCTTACATCGCCAGCTTTTGTCAGGCTGAGGCCTACTAAAACCTCTTCATAGGTCCCAACAACAACCTCCATCCTCACCATGCGGGCACTGTATTGTGGATCAGAGTTATTTACCCTACTAACATCGTTTCAGCGCGATACAGCAGTTTAACGTACAATTCTCCCAAATAATTATATTGCACACTAAGTATGCTTGAAAACTATTATTGGGATCTTACCATTGTTACTATTATAAACGAACTAGCTTTCTCAGATCTGATTTAAAAAAATACTCCTCGAACGTTTGGAACAGGTAGACAAATCGATTATATAACATTTTGTGCTCTTTCGTGTAGTTTTACTTTGGCATTACAGAGTGTCTTATGGGTCGTCACATTGTGCACGATTTGTGTATCTAGTTTTAAAGGGTCGACAATTCACGTTTACAATTCTAGAACGACTGAGGGTGACAGCCGGTTTTCAGTGCTGCTATTTCGAATCTGTTCTGTTTTAAATGTCGTAAATTTTATATTATAATTTTTCAACAGTTTTTCATTATGGCATCCTCTTCAAGTGCCACAGGTAGCAATACGTATGACATGTACCTCAGTCCATGCATTTGGATGGGAACTAATGTGAGTAACAATACTTCTGCTCTTTCCAATAATATCCAGGATCAGTGTCTGATCATTACTGATATTTATGGTGTGCGAGAAAAAGGGTGTGTGGCTGGAAATACAGTACCTAACCCTAACACTTTTTTTTTTTTTTTTTAGGTCTACCACTGTACCAGTTGCCTAGTACTAGTAGTAGTACGCAGTAGTACTACTACTGTACTAAGTACTAGTACTGCTAGTACTTAGTAGCAGAGTGCCGCTGTATGTGTAATGTGGAGCTGCTGGCAGGCAAAATGCTTTTTCGGGCCCCCATTGTTGAGGGCCTGTAGCACAGCCCCGAGTACATCCTAATGTTGTGCCCAGGCCCACAAAGCCTGCACACTACCCCCCCCCCCCCAAAAAAAAGGGTGTGTGTGTGGGGGGGGGGGGAGGGGGGGGACAGGGTAGGGAAGTGGTTGTCTACTAGAGTTTGGCCACCCTTGAGATGAAGGCACCAATGGAGGGGGCTGAGACCATATTTGGGGGAAGTGTGTTCCAGTCCCTCACAACAGAGTATCCTCTCAAAAGTTGAGGTGTGGGTACACCAGGCTCTCTGGGGATAAAAAATAATATAACAGCTTGAATGAACATATCTTTATAGTTTATATGTCTGCTTCATCTGTTACACATTTATGACATTACTGTTAAATTTATGATCCAGTTTTGGTTTTAAATAGAATTGACTGTTCTGTTACTGTTAGTATTAATTAATTTTGTGCTAGTGTTACCAGTAGCAGTAGTCATAGTGGTACTGATACAGAGAAATTATGGCAGAGGTTAATTTGTGTGGCTGGTGTGTAATTAAGTTTCACATTCGGTATGGAAATAGGCTGTATTGTGGGTTGTACATAATCATAATGTACAGTATGTTTTGTAATAGCACTGACAATGATGCCAGTGACAGTGGCATTTGACTCAGTGACTGTTTACCCATTTTTGCTGCAATTGGTCTGGCGACTTACTCACTTAGCAGTAAAAAATAATATAAAAAAAGAAGGAAAAAAAGTGCATAGTGCTGCTCCTCATACTAGTCTTACTCTTGCCACTGTTGTCCGCATGTGATTAGAATATATATATATATATATACTAAATTAATACAGGAAATAAGCGTTTTGAATTGAGTAAGTGAAAACTCATCAAAATAGCCCGTGCCAAAACAAATTAATTCGTTTTTTTGGTGTATGTTTTTTAGACCAGAGTTGTTTGAATATGTTTCAGCTTGATGATGACATGAATGAGCAGTTCATCAAGCAGGCCTTTGAGCACTATGGGGAGAAAGTTGTTGCTGTCAAGATCATAAAGGCCAAGAAAGCTGGGTAAGTCACTAAGCGACTCCAGTTAAATTGCAACTAAATAACTAATAGTAATACTATATAATATGATTATATTTATTAATTTATATATATATATATGTCATTGTAATAATATTGTGTAATACTAATACAATAGTATTAATTTAGAACTTTAGTTAAACACACAGCAACCGATCCAAGGGATCGGGACGCATGCGCACTGGAGTGGGCGGGGCTTAGCTGACTAAAAATAAAGCGCTACATGTGGTTATGAAGAGGAAAAACAAAACAAAACAAAACTTGCAAACGTTCAACAGAATTAATTTTGATCACCTATGACTATGTCAGTCCAAGTTATACTGTCATAATGTATGCTGGAAATATTTTGCCGAATGAAGTTCATTATGCTGTTGACATGCTCCATTAATGTGCCATATACTTGTAATTACATTTGTTGTAATAAAAATTCTGATTGCGGATTAAACATTTCTTACACCGTCCCCTCTAGGGAACTGGGCTTTCCCATCATTTGTTTATAGAACTGTTGCCCTCTTCACGACCCAGTAGGAAGGTTCATTTATGTTGCTGGGGGTTTTGTAACTTCAGAAACGTCCACCTAAACATCACTGCAGAGTGGTGGCGCCAAAATATACCGGATGGACCAATTCATTATGATTTTATCCTGGGGCCTTGTAGAGGTTTAGTTTGAGGAACAAAAATGCCACAACAGCGAGAAAGCAACTTTCACTGGACTGGGCAGAATGTAGTTATCTTTGGTACACCCCTAACGGTTCCCCAAACAAGAATTGTGACATGACTGGTCTACATTCCACTGCACAAGATACGTTTCAAACACAATTGTTTTCCCTCCAATGCTGAGATGTAGGCACGATGCTATTCCTGGAAAATGGATAGACAGACTCTGACTTTGTTTAGGCTTGACCGTGAGCAAGAAGCAGCAAGAAAAGAACTGTTTGAAGCATGTGGATGGGATTATGTTCATGAAATTTCTCTTTCTTTTCTGAATTTTGTCGAGACATTTCTTGCCAGGAACAGTTTTGTCCAGCCATGTTTTGCCACATACGATACTACTGTAGTGAATGTTGAGCCAGAGACTGAAAGGAAAGGTGATAGTTGTGCCAGTGCCATCAATGTAACTGCAGGTGTTGATGTGGGCCATTCAGGTCAAGGAAACGAGGCCTCTGAACTGGATGGTGATAGACGGCAATGTGTCTTTTAATTTTGTTCCCCGTGTGTAACCTGTGTTAGGCAGCAGTGGTTGGGCCATGGGCAGGATGCTCTCAAGAGAAATTCTAGGATCAGGAAGAAACTGTATAGGAAATGTCGGTCTATGATGAACATGCATGGAGCATCCTTTATATGTTTGTAAAAAGGAGACTGCGATGTGTCGAGACCACATTGATGGAACTGTTGTGCATGTGCTTAGAGAGATCATGCCGGAGTGTGTCCTAAAATTAGTTAGAGGGCTCTATCCCTATCCACCTGACACTCCACACAGGTGGTGGTAAAGGTAGGCAACGTTTTCTTTTCCGCTTCTGTTACTGTGTGTCTGCATCTTTCGCGCATACCATGAGCATGCATGTCTTGAAGAACACATGTGTTGCTATTTATACATAACTGACATGCAGCAGCTCCGCCCTTTTTCTCTTCCATTCCAATCTATTTTCCTTATTTTGCATGTAACACCATTGTCTTGTGGTCTATTGAATACCGTGTTCATTAGATGCGATAGTAAGTTACTTCAGTGCCAAATTTTGGACTCTGTTTTGCCCTCTGTCTAAAGATAATTGAGTTAGATGTGGAGTGATGGGACGTTCCGTACCTCTCAAATGTTTGAAATGCACTGGTTGTCTAACAGCTCCGCTCCTTATATACGCCTGTTGCCTCTTTAAGTTGCTTGCTTATGTTTGCTTGCTACAGCTATTTTGGTTTGGATATGATATTAGTTTTATTACATAAATGCATGCACATCTGTAGGTCTGTAACTGTGTGAGTAGATCTATATCAGTATTGTGAATGTACTGCCTCTATCATTCATAGTCTATGCCCATTTCATTTGTGGACTAGTTTTATTTTTAATACATTTTTGTTAATGTCATGGCATACTCAAAGCAGTTATTCAGTTATACCAGCAAAAATTACTAGATAAGTTGGTGTTTTATGCCCAGTCAACCATTATGGTTATATCAAGGTGAAACTAAAAACTTACAGTTACAGTCACAGACACAGACAGCCACAATGAACAAGCCCTTTTTTGTTTTTGTTTTTGTTCATGTTAATTTAATAATTGCTATTATAAATACTGCTAATAATAATGATACTGTTACAGTGTTAGTTTCCCTATTTCTTTTATCTTCTTTTAATTTAAAAGAATAAAACAGTTGATTTATTTTGCTTCTCATTGGTTTTTTCCTAATGCATCCCAATATGATGTAGATTTCACATTTCAGAATGTACCACTATAACCACAATGCATTGTCTGTTACATTTTCAGGCAACTCCCCTACTGTTTTGTGGAGTTTGAAGATGTCGACCAAGCAAGACATGCACTGCACAAATTGAATGGCAAACCCATTCCCAATACACAGCCTGTGAGTATAGTTGTACCATTCCCCACTGACACTGTCCATCTGCATTGTTTATACTGACACACACCACTTTAAAACTGTGATCCCGACCTGACAAAATATTAGACCTGGCTTAATCATGGTTAATGTCAGAGTATTACTTTAGTATTTCTACTTCTAGAAACTACATGAACAAAACATTGCAAGCTGATGTAAAAAAAAATGTTAAAATTGAATATATATATTCATTCTTAACAAATTTTTTACTTCAGCTCCTTGTCTGTCCTCTTCTTTGCTTCCTTCTTCTTTTGTTGTCTGTCTTCTTGCACCCAAAGAAGACAATTTTTGTGTACTATTGTTTCCTTGTGTTTTGTTGCATTGGTGAGTACATTTCCCTAAATCTGTTCTATTTTGTCAACCTCACCAGCAGTTGTTCACTCTTTGACCAATAAGCACAAGGTTTTGGCAAGATAATTATGGTGTATTTTTTACTGCCGGTTGAGCACATTGTTGCACTGTTTGTCAAATGTCAATGATCTTATAAGTTCTATATGATATGCATGTGTAACTTTATGCTATAAAAAGTATAATATACTGTGTACTAGTTATAGGGCAAAAGATCTGTTTCCAAAGAATGCTGCAATATCAGTATGGTCTGACTTCATGAGTTGTTATGCTGTGTTACAGCATACTGTTAGGTTTATTGCTATAATTAAATTTGTTCATAATCATGTAAAATGTGTTTGCAGACAAAGCTGTTTAAACTCAACCCAGCCAGTTTTGGAAAAGAACATCAGCTCATGTAAGTTTTGAATGTATTTCACTCCAGATAGTTTTTCCACATTTTGTGTACATGTAAGTTGACTGGGCATTGCTCTTTCTGTTTTATTGATGTCAGTATTGTTGTTAGCGTTGCACCTGTAGACATTGTTCCAAGCAGCAAAACCTTGGCTAGAGTTAATTGTTCCAAGCAGCAAAACCTTGGCTAGAGTTAAGTTTTACACATACTGAAGCAACAACAAAATTATTGTCAGCAAATACGTTTGCCAAATTTTGTGTGTAGGCCGGAATCTTTGCATGCTTTGTTTCAAATCAGAATTTTAGTGTGCTTTATTTAAAAAAAAATTCAGGCCAGATGTTTTCTGTGTTTTGTTTCAGGCCAGAATTTTCTCTTCACATTGGTGATTTATCATCAGATGTGGATGACTACACCCTTTACTGTGCCTTTGCCAAAAACTACAGATCAGTGAGAGGAGCAAAAGGTGTGTGAAGAGAACGGCTGTGTCAGGTAGTGATAGCAGTTGATCTGAAACGTTGCCCACTACCCTCTGGCTCTTGTTATTTTCTGCACTCCAAGCCTTGAGACAGTTTGCTGCTTTCTGTTCATTTTTTTTAAAATTCTGTTTTATTGAAAAACTGCCATATCATAAGATTGTAAGTATTGTGTGCCATAGGCTCCTTATATGTAAAGCTGGACAGTACCATAAGAGAAATCTTCTTTTTTTTTGTCATCATGGTTTTCTGTGTCAAAGACCTGGCAGAGCAGGGTTTTTCCGTAATTATCCACTAGTCCAATAATGAGTTCTGAAAAATAATTATTCTGTCAAACTACCATTGCATAATTTTTCTGATCTCTGCGGATGGTGGGCAGTGCTTACTGTCAAAGTGTTGCCCAGTACAGTAAGTCCATGTGCAGTTGATGTAGAGTTAATGCAGTTGGTGTAATAGAAAGAAGTACATTTTTTTTCATGGGATTGTGATAGTCATATGAAGTAATTTGTGAATGAAAAGTTGTACTTTTTGTAGACATTCATGATTGATGGGTCTGCTTATCTTCAGCTGTAAGCCCGGTAATACTGAGGGGCTTCTGCAGTACATAATATTATGTCAGAAGTGGGGTGACAGTTTCTACAAGGCATTTGCATTCTTTTTCTGGCAGTTGTTCTGGACAGCAGTGGCAAGAGCAAAGGCTTTGGCTTTGTCCGTTTCTCTGAGGAGACTGACCAACAGAGGGCGCTGATTGAGATGCAGCACATGACTGGGATCGGGCGACGACCAATCAAAGTTGGCCTTGCTGCTCCAAAACGGTACACCCTAAATATCAAGTATGAGGGGTGCTTTAAAGAGTGGTGGTCCACAGTCAGATCCATTGAATGGAAAAATGAAGGGAGAGGGGTGTCAGAAGGATGGTCTGTTGTTGGTGTAGCCTTTCATCATAGGTTTCACTGCGTTCTGACACTGTTGCAGTGTTACACTTTGAATGCAGAAGCTGAGTTAAAGATTGAAGTCTCTGTGTGTTCACAATTATTGTCTTTGGGAGCAACTAAGAAGTTTATATTGCGATCCTTTTCTCTGTCTATTTGTGTGTTTTAACTCACAAAGTATCTGATCCAGAAATGAAACTCTGAAGTTTAACTTTAAGCGTTTAAATCTTCAGACTTTTGTCCTGTTGTTAAACATGTTTACAACCACTTTAGTCAGGACCAAGGTGACCCACATGTTCTCCAGTTTCTCACATACATCAGACAATTTAGAGCAGATGCAACAGGTCTAACACTGAAACAAAAGTCAATACATCTGAATTTTGAAAATATGTGGTTACAACTAACAGCTGAATACTTCCCCAAGCCACAAGAGTGATTGCCATGAACACTGCATTGCTTTAAGAGAGCTTTTTTCAAATTTCAAGATGTGTGCATGATTTTGTGTTCAGGGGCTATGGGTCTCACAGCTCTCAGCCATACGAGAGTTCAGGGTCCAGCTACCCCAGCAGTGGTAGTAATTACGGAGGCAGCTACTCCACGCCTCCCTATCCACACCACAGTGGCTACTACAGCTGGGGTGGCTACTACCACTACAGCCATAACTACCAGAACCACCCGCCCCCTGCGCATGAGTACTTGGTGAGTGTCAGACAGGGCAGGTTGAAGTGTCAGTTGTTGGAGAAAAATAGCTGGTGGTGTGGTAGACACAGCAGTGAATTGGGCCCCTGAATCTGTAACACTGAAATTGGTCAAATAGGATTAGGACTGTTCCAGTTTTGACAGATGACATTTTTAGTTTTCTGCCTGTGGTTGAAATGTTACATCCCGCACTATCTGCTAGTTATGTCACATTCGTTTCGATTTGTTTTCTTGAAAGACATGACTTAAGTAATTTGCAAGAAAAAAAAAATTCTGCCATTTTTCTGAGTGTTTTGCCACTAGCAGTGCTGTCCTTCAGCTGTTGATGTGGCCATCTTAACCCCCAGTTTAATTTCAGGATTTTTAAAACCAATTGTTTTCAATCTTGATGTTGTGGATTTGTTTCTGGGTGCAGCTGTATGATGGAAGAGAACATGGTGCCATGCTGAGTGGTTAAGGCACTATTGGGCTCAGGTGTGAGAGGGAGCAGGTTCAAATCGCACCATAGGGAACTTTCTGCTCTCCTTTGCTTCAGGGTGAAGGACTTGGTGTCAAGTCATGTGGATTAGGTAGAGAGGGGAAAAAAATGTGGTCCTTTGTGACACTGGCCTGTGAATGTTACCCATGGCAACAGAAATTATGCATACTGAAATCATTCTATGAAGATCAGTGCATGAGGTTTTGGTAAGTAATTATGTGTGACTTCGCTGCCATTGTTGCTCACTGGTGACCCAAACTCTTGAAAAATATTCCCAACTTGGGACAGCGAAGGTTCCCAACAATCAAAAATGACATGTACATCCCTTGTAGCTGACACACATACATGCAGATGTAAGTGAAAGAGTTGTTTGGTTGCTTGATATGGCTAGATTGTTATTCATGCTTCTCTGCAGACAGCACCATATCAGAAAATCCCCATCCATGTAATCTCCCGTTCGGGTGTAATCTCCCCTTCCTATGTTTCTCAGTAGTTTGTGTACTGATGTAGACTCATTGTCTCATTCCTTTTTGTTTCAGGGCGAGTCCTCCTCAACTGCAGTTGATGACATGGAAGTATTAGAAGGTGAAAGAATAATGCTTGTTCGTCTCATGACCCCATAAAGCTGAGTTGTTTTGTCAAAAGACAATCCTTTTGTGCTTGACAGTCTGCTGGGAGCTACCTAGAGTGAAATGTATGTCAGGTGTTATTCCCTGTATGCCCCAGCTGTCAGGATGCCACTTGATGCTTGACATCGTATACAAGTACAAACAGAAGCACACAGTATGCTTCAACATCCATGTTGATTGTCATGGATTGTTTATGTGCATTTTTAAAGCTCCTTGCTCCTGGTGCAAGGCACTCTAGCGGTATGCTTCAACATCCGTATTGATTGTCATGGATTGTGTATGGGCATTTTTAAATCTCATTGCTCCTGGCGCAAGGCACTTGAGCATATCCCTGTAGATAAACCTATGAGTATGACACTTCACATCATGTCATATATGCAGCCTTTCAGTTCCATCCAACAGAACTTCCTACCACCAAGTGATTCCCCTCCCCACCCCGCCACTGTTGTAGACAGGACTGATGTTGGCTGCACCTCCACAAGGAAGGAAGAGAATTGTGCTGCCTAACACAGTTTTCCAGAGTAGCACCCTAGTTTGGTTTAGTATTTTACAGATGTGTGTGTGTGTGTGTGAATTTATGTTTTTTTAAAGTATTTTTAGTATTTAGTATCTGTAAACAATGTGCTCAAGTTAACAGCATTGTTTCCAGTCACCAGTGGTCACTGCTTGTATCTTCTCAGTTTGAAATACTTAATGTTTCTACTTTGAAGTGCCATGCTTTCTTTTGTTCATGAGACATTTTCTGTAAATATTGCTGTTTATATAAGGTATAAATCAGCAGATTCTATTAGGTAACTGTTGGCACGTTTCATTACATATACAGTACACTTTGTGTTGTATCACCTCCTTAAAACTGTATTGTTTTAATGTTCATCTTTAGACAATTTCAGCTGATGCTGTTTGTTCAAGTAGACAATGCCTTTTGTGTGTATTTATAGAAATTGCATTATCACTTTCATTTTTGACAGATCCTTGCTTGGAAGTGAACGTGACAAAAGAAAACAGAGAGTTTATGGAGTCCAGCGAGGTATGCAAAAGACAAAATAGAATCAGTGTAGCAGTTTTTACCCTTGTAGTCATGCCCAGTCTTCATATTCCACATTGGTAACACTTGTGGGAGACCTACTGCCAACTCTTTGGAGCAGGTGGCCACACAGCCCAAGTCCTCACCACAGTTTCCTTTTCAGATGTTCATTCCACCTCAGGATTTAAATTTTGAGAACTGTTTGCACATGTCTGTCTCTGAATCACCTTTTAAGTCTCTTTTTTAAAATCTGTATGTATTATTGTTTTAGTGTGTACACATTTTTAACATTTACTGTATGATAACAGAATGTGTTTTGCCCTGATATAAACATAAGGGTTGATTGGGCATAAAACACCAAATTACTTACTTACCTTTGTGGAAATAGGCATTTGCATGATACATGAAAGAGCAAGAACATGGCTGGTCACTTGATCAGTGGGGCAGGAGATTAGCACCAGAACCTTGTTACAGCATCTTCTTCTCCTTCTTTGTTGCTTTACGTACACGGAAGCGAGATGGCTTATTAGGGACAGGGACAGAGTGGGAAGGGGATGAAAGAGTGAAGGCTCGACCACGGAAACCGCCCGAAAAAGACCGGAGAGACCGTGGACCGCCGCCAGAACAATGGAAGTGTTAAGGTGGTGTCCCCTCGCCATTGCCCAGCGACTTGTGCACTGCGCAATTGCTGTTTCAACTGCTGTGCTTGGGCAGAGTCACAAAGACAATGTCCGTTGCACTGCTGTTGACGAACAACTTGGACGACTCAAAGCAAAGGAAGTCCAACTTTCTCGGCCCAGCTCCACCTCCCTACTCATGATCTCTTCTGGGCTAACTTGAGGGTCCAGCTCCACCTCCCTCCTCTAAGATCTCTTAATCTCATCTGGAACCCTGTGTTACAGCAGCGATTCTTGCCTTTTTGTACACAGAATATTTGTGAAAGCCTGAGGAGAGTTCTCTCCCTTCACACTTTTTTTTTTCAAACTCCTCAGGGTGGTAAATAATTGTGTAATAAAAAGACACCTGTGTTGGCCTACAGTTTTTTTTTCAGTTTTTATTTGTGTAAGTAACTGATTTTAATTCTTTATATGTACATAAGAGCCACAAAATGGCTGTCACAAAATGGACACATAATAGCAAAAACTAAATGAACACACGAGTCAACAAAACAAAAAAAATTCTTTATATATATATATATATATATATATATATATATATATATATATGAATAAAAAAATTAAAAAATTAAAATGCCCTGTCACAAAATGAACACAGAACAGTCAAAAAACAAAATGTATTCAAAATATAAATAAATAAAAAGAAAGAAAGAATAAAAATGCATATAATTATATGTGGGAGTTACTTTGCTTTACAGTTACAAGTTTCAGAGTGCAGTGAGACTGTGTTAGACTGGGCAGTGTAGCCCCCAGTGAATATGTCTGGACTAACGAGATTTTAAAACATCATCCTTTGTTCTTTGTAATCAATGCAAACATCAGTTTAAAAAAGAGTAATGACCCCAAAATAAACTGTTTACATCTGTCTTGCTGTCCCCAATGCACTGAATTGTGAGATGCCATCATGTTACACCTGTGTTTTACAATTGAATCAGTGAGTTCTTCCGATGCTGGAGAGAAGAAAGAAAAACTCTTAAAGTTAAACAGTGAAACTAATGTCAGATAAAGTCATGATGTCAATGCTTGTGTATCCTGCTGTTGTAGAGATGTTCTTGTTCCAAAGTCCAGCTATGCATTTAATTAGTGTAATGCTTTGCTTTGGTTTCTTTCAGTCATTCTTTGAAGCCCTGGATCGGTCACGGTGGTTTGCCATTGACAGCATTCAGTCAGATGTTCCTGCATGAAGATGGAGCTGTGTTGTGAGAGACGAGACTCTAGCGAGATGCAATTCCAAAATCACAGTGCTTACTTGTGACAGACAGACAGCTTGAAACCAGCATGTTACCAAATGATATAGAATGTTCTTTGTTTTGTTTTCTGTTTATATTATTCAAATATATATATTGTTAATTAATGGTAGATATTACCAGATGTTATTGAAAAAAAATGAGTTGCTGAAAACACCAAGGTGAAAAAATGAATTAATGATATAGAGTGTTTTTTCTTTTGTTTCCTGTTTAAATCTGGAGATTTATTGTTAATTAATGATAGACACATGTTTGGTTTCCTTTCACTACTTTGTATTGCATGTATGACATGCCAAACAGGACCGAATTGCAATTTACCCAGTTTGGGTAGTATGCCTCCCATAACGTCTCAGGTGGAACTGTTTACAATCTGGAATGATTGGAAGAACCTTGTTGTAGTGTCTGAAGACAACCACAGTGAGGCACTTCAGCAGCTTCCTCTACAATAGTGTGAACAGAACTGGATTAAGTCTGGTGACAGCAGGTTTTATTTGGCAATTGAAAGCCAGTTTCTTTTGTCAGTATCAGACTTGTGTGTGGCATGCTGACTTCTCAAAGTAGTTTGGGGAATGTTTGAATTTGGGTCTCCAGTTTTTCAAGAGGTGCTGAGATTTCTGTGAAAATGCTTTGTTGAATGGTGATGAATGATATTTTCAAAGATGATGGAATAAATGTTGTGTTGATGGTGAACAGTGTGGATTGTTTTGGCTGTTGAATGTGACATGCTCCTGCATATCTACAGGGGTACTTGCCATAGAAATGGGCAGAATAACTTCTTTTCTTGGTGTCATCTTCTAACTAAGAAGAGGAGAAGAAGACACTGAACTGAAAGGTTGAACATATATCAGAAATAAATTATGCATTCATACATTCACACTGCTAAAAAGAGTACAGCACTGTACAGTTTTTACTGTAGGTATCCAATCAGGGTAAATTCTTTCATAATATGTTCTTTTCATGGAAATGGCACTTAGAGGAAAACATTCAAAGATTACACTCGGTGGACAATTTTCTGTTGTTTTTTGTTTTATTTACGAGGTAAGTGGAGGATGGGGTGTATGTGCTTTATTCTGTGCATTTGTTTCTGAGTAAAAAAAATTCTGAGGATGTATCTCTGGTGGAGTTTATGTACCTTGTATGGCATGGCAGGTGAGAGTTACGTAGGCGACTCGGGTCTTTGTTGTTGTACTTGTGTTAGGGATTTCGAGCGCTAATTAACTCCCTTGTGTGTTGTTTCTGAGTAATTATTGTACACATGCAGACAGACATTTCATTTAGTTATTCATGACACTCCTATCGTTATTTTTGTGTTAATTAACGAGCATCAAAATCAAAAGCAGCTTCAGTGTTGGATCAGATGGCCAACCTGTTGCGAACGGCTTTCTGTGTATTGGGCCAGTTTAACAGGACTAAAGGGACACTACTGTCAGAAACCGGAAGTAGCTGTGAACTTGGCGGGACTTCACAAAAAAGGTGGCCTATGATGATGCTATCAGAATAAAACAACAGAAATGGAATTCAAAAAGGGGGCTACACCACGGTCAGCCAAAAAACGACAGAGAGGGTACATTAAAGTCGAAGACAATGGAATTTACGGTCACTGTGTTCAACTTTACAAGTTCCCTCCGACTGACACCATCTCCCTGGAAGAGTTTGAAGAACTTGCAGTCGAGCGACTCAAAGGTACGAAAGTAGACAGAATCAACTTCTGCTTCTAGTTCTTCATAGACTTTGTCTTAGTGAACTTGTTTAATTTCGTGGAAGTGTCCGAAGTATGTTCGGCGAACAAACATTCGCCCAGTTAAGAACGGGCTTTAGTCTTACTAGTTACAGTGAATATACAGTACATCATTCACTGATTCTGACAGCTTTTACTTAGAGTATCAGTTGGTGCAGTACAATTTCAGTAGTAGTTTTCATGCTTGTAAGTAGACATAGCATCATATTACATGTTAATTGTTATTACTATTAGTATGACTCTACAGTATTAGAAGAATTATATATTGATATCTTGACTTTATCAAGTTTTAATTTTTGTTTTTACAACTATACAAGTAAAACATGTCAATTTTAATAATTATTTCTAATGCGATCTTTGATATAATGTTATAATTTAATTTATTTATACGTTTATCAAGCAGTCAAAATGAGATGCAGTAGTTCTGCTAGAGTCTGTTTTTTTTATATGTCACCAACAGTAACTGTTGGTATGAATCCGTTTCATTTTGTTCTGCTAGTGTTGAAGGCAGTGGAGACGGCTGGAGTACGCTATGCTAAAGGGTCAGAAAACTACGTCAAACTTCTTGAGAAGGAAATCAGAAAAACGAAACTCAAAAACTCCATCTTTGAGGTGAGTTTTGATCTGATTATTTCGTTTTCACTCATCAGTACCTGTACAGCAATTTTAGCACTATAACTTATAAGTATAACAGTCATTTAGTTTACACACATATATTGATATATAATGTATTATAATTTATAATATAAAAATTGAAATATACCACAGACCATACTGTCATACAGTTAACTGTTGTGTACAGTAGAACCAGACATTCATTAATTTTTAATGACATTATCACCTCTGGTTTGCTTCAGACTGGCATAAATTCTGGGACTTGTGACTCAGTACAACTTCTATCAGTTTTGAAAAAAAACTGAGGGGGAGGCTTTTTTATTTGTTTTATTTGGTCCTGAATACATGTTCCTGTTTTGATCAAATTGATGCTTTGTAAATTGGTTAGACTTAGAGAAACTTAGTTACACTGGTGTTGAGGAGTTCTCCTTTTTAATTTGGATAAAATTTACTCCTATACGTTATATTAGAAGTTATATATTAGAACAGATTTTGCGCAACATGTCAGATAGAAAAGATCAAAATAAAACCTGCATATTTCATAATCATATTATTTTTTTGTTTGTTAATGCCATGCTGATTTGGTAATTATATAACTGGTATAACTGTTACTATTCATGGTAGTATTTAATAAATAATAATATTGATTTAAAAAAATGAGTTTATGTGAGTAATGATTTATCATTGGTCACTTTTGGTGGGACTGGGAGCTGCCACAAGTATACATTTTGTTGCAACAAAAGTTTTGTTGTGACAAACACGTGTTTTTTGTCATGACAAATGTATACTTGTCGTGAAAACTAAATTTTGTCACAACAAAACACGTCTTTTGTTGTGACAAAAGAGTGCTTGTCGTGACAAAACTTATGTCATGACAAACATGTGTGTATTTGTCGCGACAAACATAATTTTGTCACAACAAACGTTTTTGTCGCGGCAAGCATACTTTTGTTGTGACAAATGACGTATTTGTCGTAACAAAACTTTGGTTGCGACAAAAATAATACTTGTGGCAGCTCCCACCAGTGATAATGATTATCTTGTTTTGAAACCACTTTCTTTGTGTTTGAACTTTGTTTCTGAATACAACATGTCTAGTTTTAAATCTGATGCTCAGTAATTTAGTTAGACTAGTGTTAAGGAGTTTGCTTTGCAGAGTCAAAATAATACATTATACTAGAACTGTAGAACTAGAAGTATAGAATAATAATAATAAATAATTCTTATAAAGCGCCATTCTTTAACCAGAGTTAAACTCACTGCGCTGTACAAACATCTTATCACAAAAACTACATTAGCATACATTTCAGCAAACAGAACCTTAATTATTGTAGCTTAAATTACCATTATCGCCTATCGAACATTAGACACACACACACACACACACACACATAATGACACGCGCACACCAATCTCCGCTCGTCCACTCATATAGCAATTAACAAAATATTAATGATCTCAAAACAACAACACCAATTTGAATCTGTCTTTTCACCCACCCACCCGGCCTCCTTCTCTTACTAGATCTCTCATGCCCTCCCCCCCCCTTCCCTTCCCCCTCTCCCTATCCATATGCATCCATCTACATTCAACTGCCACACACAGACACAGATTTCTTCAGATTCTACAGGAAGGCCTGTAAAAACATTAACAGGTCACTGGTGAGATGGCTCATAGAAGAGATCAAAATAAAATGTTTATGTTTCAGTTTTCATAATCATAATTTGTTTTTAAATGCCATTCCGATTTGGTAATTGTATAACTGGTATAAGTGATGATAAATAACAATATTATTAATAACATTTTGATTTTAGAAAATGAGTTTTGTGAGAGGCAGTTATTAGCTGGGTGGCATACCTTCCTTTGTAGTTAGTAGAAGTACTAGAGAACTATTAGTATATATATATATATCAGTATGTCACTGTATCAGGAGTCTGAACTTGTATGTTGCAGATCATGTTCTATAATTAAATTTCTTTGATGTTTGGCACAAAAGATCATACATGTTCATGTGCCTAGGAGTAGGAGGTGGAAAAAATCAAGGCAGCCACAGTAACCATCTTGCCAGCAGTGACACTTGACTAGTTGATAGTAAATTAGTATTATAACTATATATATACAATTTTATCATTCAGTTCATGAAAGTCATTTTCTGAAGTCAATATAAACTTCTTCTTTTTTAAAGGCCATATGGCATATATTTTAAATATAACTTTCCAGGTTGATCAATTTCCCTTCTTCCATAGTTGAAATTTTAAGAACAAAAGGTTTTTGTTTTTATCTCATCAGGCAGCATGTTGAACAAAACATATTTTAAGGAGGATAGACTTAGAGTTACTTTTATTTAGTTTAAAAATAAAATTGTTAGAATGTTAGTTGTTACACTTACAGTGTGAGTGTTATTAGTATTACTATTAGTAGACTGAAACTAGTTAATAAAGTGGAAAAGAGATCGCTATAAATAATGTTATTGATTAAACTTCTTGTTTTTCATATGTTGCTTCAGTGCTTGGTGTTCTTTTGTAGTTTGTAGTTTCCTTTCAAAAGTGATCTGTTTACCAAAATGTCATGAAAATTAAACCATGGTCACTTGTTTGATTTAGAAACACTCCCAGGATGAGTCTGTACAACAGAAGAATCGATGGAAGGACCACGTTTCTCACTTCATTCTGCGACTTGCCTACTGCAGATCGTGAGTCAGAGAATCAGCCATAGTTAGAGAAAAAGAGTGACTGATTATAAAACTTGAGCTTGGGTCCATTGGCAGTGTCAAATGTAACATTTCTGTTTTTTGTCATTTATTTTCTCTTTATAAATTATTATATTTATATAATATTTTACTTATTAGTAATTATACTTTTTAGAGGATTTTGGGCAGCCTGTCACCTGAGCAGCTTTGATCAAACAGAACATCACAAATAATATTTTGCACAAAAAGACAGTGCCTCACAAGCTAAAGTTGGATTCCGTACAAATAGTCAAAATAAGTAAAGCTAAAGGGCAAAGGCACTCATTTGTCATAGTGATGATGAGAGACATGGGTTCAATCAAATGAGGCAAATTACATTTATTTGAACTCTCAATCAGTTCCTCTATATTATTATTATTGGAAATTTTATGGAACTGGAAAATACTAGATGTACTTAATAACTTGTAACTTTGGAAGCAAATAAACTCACATGGCATTGCTGAGCAAACTCAAAAAGTTGTATTTTTTTTTCATTTTGTCTATTTTTCATTTGTGAACAATAACTTTTTGTGATTGGTATTTGGTAATTATTTACGCTGTAGACTTAAATGTTAAATGACTTTTTGTGATTGATATTTGGTAATTGTTTACATTGTACTTTTTGTAGACTTAAGAGTTAAGTGACTTTTTGTGATTGGTATTTGGTAACTTTACATTGTAGACTTAAATGTTAAATGAAATTTTAAATGACTTTTTGTGATTGGTATTTGGTAATTGTTTACATTGTAGACTTAAATGTTCAGTGAGTTTTTGTGTTTGGTATTTGGTAACGGTTTACATTGTAGACTTAATGTTAAGTGATGTGGGTCTGTTTGATGCTGTGCAGTGAAGAACTAAGGCGATGGTTCATCCAACAGGAGGTGGATTTGTTTCGCTTTCGCTTTCAGCAAGAAAGTGCTGAAAGCCGAGCAGAGTTCATGGTCTGCAACAATCTAAACTATCACCCAGTGAGTGTTTTGTCTTTTGTTCTACTCCTTGAAACATCTTGAAACATGTTGCGTTGAAGGAACTGGGTGGGACAGGCCTCAACCATATTTGGGCATCTGTATGCAGTAAACACAAACACTGTAGCAGGGCTTGAATTTGAAATCCCAAGGAGGAGTTGCTTTACAAATATAATGCGTGTGATATGTCTCACACCACCTTCCTCTACAAGTATAATCATTAACTGCCCGTACTGTTCATGCTGTTGCCGTACCAGTTGCTGTTGTCTCTTCTGTCTCATGAATTGTGTCATGCAGACAGATGAACAGGAGGTGTTATCGAGAAACAGTTGTCTCGCTCTGTAAGTCTGTTTCATGAATAGTGCTGTGCTGACAGATGAACAGGAGGTAGTATCGAGAAACAGTTGTCTCACTCTGTTTCATGGATAATATTGTGCGGACAGATGAACTGGAGGGGTACTATGAGTTGTAGGACTATCAGACCAGGCGACTGTTTTCATCAGAAAGTATTAGTTATTATACTTTAAAACAAAAGTTTTCATCTTTTGTAAGTGGCAGGTGACTGAGGTGTCATTCCCATTCCTTAGAACTAATAGAAGAGAGAAATGTACGAAACTGTATTTGAGTACTTTCTAAGGCAGGGCATTTTTGTTGTTAACGTTACAGTTGTTTGTAACAGATTTTTCACTTTCCATGAAATCTGATGTTTTGGAATCTGATGCCTGTACTAGACCTTTACTAATACTATTAGTAAATTGAGACTAGTTATATAAGTATTAAGTAATTAAGACAAATTAGTTTGCTCTTAAAACAGTGTTTTGAGGCATGGTGTCTAAGCTTGGTTGCTGAAAGCCAAGAAGAACTCAGTGCAGCTTCAAAGGGTCACTTTCATTACCAACCATCCTGTAACTCGAGACTAGTTATTACACACACATGCGCCAGTGTAAACACACACAACAAAACTGAGGATCAGCAACACTGACACAACTGTGTGACAATGACATGTACTGATCAGTGTTGTAATAGATGCTGCTTAGTGTCAAGTCAAGTCAGTGTACTTTAATTGTCTCTCACAGGGCAATACAGTAATTAGTTAACTACTTAGGCTCATTAAAAAAAAAATATATAAAAAGAACATCAGCATAATGTCAAAAGCATTTAAACATAAAAATACACATACTGGATGTAAAAAAAAAGTGCATCCAGGTCAGATAGAATTGTTGCACACTCATGAATCATGACACCTGGGTCGCATGGTTAGTGTGCCATTGTCAGGCTGCAGGTGAATGCACCATAAAAAGAATAACATTTTATATATATATATATATATATATATATATATATATATATATATATATATATATATATATATATATGCATCTTTTGTGTAGTGATGAACAGTGTAATGTAAAATAGCATCATGATGTTGACAGATAGAGCAGGAGGAACACTACCGCCTCAGCAAGCAGCTGGATGCAGCCATGGGCAAGGACGACACCTACTCCAAAGGCATACAACATTACAAGGTACAGCACTGCCAGCTTGTGGTTCTCCTCCTCTCCTTTACACACTGTCTGATCAGGTGTCTTACTTAGCAAGCCTGTGGCTTCTGCACATGATCAGATTAATTTTGTAAGGCTGGTTACACTGGGAGGGGGAGGGGACTCTGTGTGTGTGTGTGTTTTCATGTATAAACTGATACATGTACCATGAACCTGCAAAGTTTTCTTCCCTGCGGTGCTTAGTTAGTTCAGTTCAGCTCAAGATGGTGCTTACCGTGCTCAGGGAAGCCCATACACTCCACCCCATCTCAGATGTTCTCCTATGTCAGTCTGATTATCATGGTACTTTCTTGTCCTTTTGAGGCACATCCAAACATAAGGCACTTTGAAGAGCTGTTGTTACGTTACTGTTAGTGAATTCACGGAGATTGAGCTGAGCCAGTGTTGCATTACTGTTACTGTTAGTGTTTTCACGGTGTTTGACCTGAGCTAATGTTGCGTTACTGTTAGTGTTTTCACAGTGATTGACCTGCACCATTGTAGCATTGCTGTTGCTGTTGCCGTTAGTGTTTTCACAGCATTGCTGTTACTGTTACCATTAGTGTTTTCACAGCATTACTGTTACCATTAATGTTTTCACAGCATTACTGTTACTGTTACCATTAGTGTTTTCACAGTGATTGACCTGATCTGCAGGTGCCTTTCACGGAAGCCTTGGACCTGGTGCGAGCGCGGCGGGTGTACCTGCACCGTGGGTTTGCCTACGTGCCCCAGGACGACCTGGTGTCCGTTCTCCTCACTGTCTACCGAATTCAGCTCTCCCACAGCTTAGCGGTGGGTGCTTTCTTCACCTTGGTCCGGGAATTTGTCATCCCACTGTTAGTGATCGCTTGCCCAAGACAATGATTGAATAAGTGGCATTTCCGAATCAGAGACATCCAGACTGACCCTAAGTTGTAGCCATTTTCCCTCTCAGTAATAATAAACAGGGGTGGGGGGGGGGGATAAAATCATATTTTGTGATCTGAGACATGAATTGTGAAATTTATATTTTGCAAAATTGTGTTTTGTAAGCAAAATTAATATTTTACAAACCTTTCAACTGAAAATTTGCTTACAACAATTACTATTACTACCACTTCCTGACTTAAACCATGCCTGTTTTCTCATCTGGTTTTACTTGCTTTGGTTTGGTTTTGTCATTTAGTTATACTTACTGGGGCTTTGCTTGGTTTATTTTGCCATTTATTTTACTACAACAGTGGATAATTACAGTAGATGTATATTTATGAAGATGTACCTCATGTGGACTTCATGTACCTTGTACTTAATCACATGCCATGTGAGAGAGTGTGTAGGTGACTCAGGTCCTTGTTGTGTTTGTGTGATGTCTTCCAAGCTCTGATTAGCTCCCTTGGATATCTCCACATGTACCCTTATGTTTTAGTTTAACACACATCACGTCCACTGCAGGTGACAGCTCGTGCACTTCCCCACCTTGAAGAAGATGGGCGTTTGCTGCCCATGCTGTGCAGCTTGAGTCGTCGCTATGTCGGTCAGGACTATGGCAGCAAGAAACCTGTCGGGGAAATCACCGCCGACATGATCGACATGGTGAGACAGGAACCAGAACCTGTGTGAAAATGAATGCAAGCTGGAAATACCTCACTCAGTTGCCTGAAGTCATACTACTTTGACAATTGTCTGAAACATTTTGACAGCAGCTCTGAATTCTGCTATCATCATGGTGCATTAGGAAGGAGATTTAGGGGGGTTCAGATTATTTCATGGTGTTGCAGTCTCATGCCTGATGGTGGAAAACACTCCTTGCTAAATTGACTTTGGAAACAGTGGAGATGTGGCGGGAAAGATATCTGATTTTCTTTTTAGACTAATTCAAACCTCTGCGCCCAGAGCTAACATACATGTGGTCATCAGTTGTCAGACTTCTTATTACATATAGGAGGCCACTGGACGTTCTCACAAACCAAAAATTGGCTGGTGTAGAGGGTCCTGCATGTGTTAACATTAAATACAAATCTGAATTACTTCTTCCGGCATAAGCTGCAGATCCCTTGCTCTCAGTCAGCTCTCCAGCACCATCTGGCAGTGATTGCACTAGACATTTTTGAAACTGGTGTGACATCTGTATATCTCAAAGGTGGTTGACAAAAATCGGTCAGGCAATCATTGTAACTAGTCACAAACATATCTGTATACTACTATCATAGTTCTGCTAACAAACACCCAGCTCCCTTCCCCATCTAGGACGCACACACACACTTTCTGTGTGCTGTGTGGTTGTTTTTAAAGGGGGCGGGGGGGGGAGAACTGGTAAAACAAAACAACATTTGTCTGACTGCTGATTTTTTTCCCCCAGTATCTGCTGATCCTAACCTATAAAATAATGGAAATTTCCAGTTAACTTGCACCCTGTCTCGTCTTCAGACATCCGTCCAGAGCAGCAGAGCCCAACAGGATTGACAGCAGTAGTGGATGAACAAGCACACCCACCCCCACTCACCCCCACCCACCCCAGTGCGAGAGCAAACTGGCTAGTTGCCTCTGCCCACGTTTTCCCAGTGACAGAATGCAGGGGACATGCCTGTCTTACCTACATGTCGGTGCTGCTCTTGTTTCAGCTGTCCAAGAAGTCTTTCCCCCTGTGCATGCAGCAGCTGCACACAGCGCTGCGCAGCAACCACCACCTGCGTCATGGAGGCCGGCAGCAGTACGGCCTCTTTCTGAAGGGGATCGGTCTGTCTCTGGACCAGGCCATCAAGTTCTGGCGCTCGGAGTTCACCAAGATCATTGATGGTGATCAGGTGGGTTGTGAGGTGATGATGATGAGTGTCAGTCTGTAAAATGATCCCAACATCCATACGAAAGCCATGCTTGGGGCATGAGCTGAGACTGTCATTGTGCTGAATCAGGATCAGAAACTAGAAGTAGCAGAAAGAAAACAGCACCAAAACACAAGAAGTAGCAATGAAAAAATAATAAAGGAGCAAGAAATGAATGCTTCATCCGTTTTTTGTTTGTTTTTTCAACAACAAAATATATATCTTTATTGAACTTATCTTGTGCATTTTAAGTTGTGTTTGAAAAGCGCAAAAACACAACAACAAAAAGGTTCAGTTTTCAGTGCATTCCAAAGCTCATGGACATAGCTCGAAATAGATTACTTTTGGAAGATTTAAAGTTTTTATTGACACTCGGGATATAAAGATGTGACCAAGAAGATGGTTCAAGAGATCACAATGCGTACTCTTTTATTTCCAGTTTGACAAGAGATACCTGTACAACATTCGCCACAACTACGGCCAGGAGGGTAAAAAGACAGACTACACACCGTACAGCTGCATGAAGATCATCACCTCCAACACGCCTGCTGCCGGTGACTTTCACGGTGAGCTGGGGCTATGAACTACAAACAAATTAAAATAGTGGAAATTCTCTGAGACAAAGTGACTGAGGCTGCATGTATTAAAACTGCATCTTCCAAACATAAATTATGCTTCATAGAGGAATAAAACTACATGGAAAGACTGATGTGGGGATAGTCTGTAGTATTTATTAGTATTTAGTATTTTTTATTAGTATTGCTAAGTACTAGCATTAGATCATTCCTATTAGTGTATGCTGATTGAGAGAAAGAGGGCGTATGTCTAAGAGTGTATGTGCATGCATGTGTTTCATGACTTAGAATTATTGAGATATGTTCTTCGTTGTGTGATCGAATGACAGCTTTAATTTCCCGCTGGGATGAATAAAGTATATTGTTATTATTGTTATTGTTATTTACTTATCTTGAAGACACGACCTCCAGGTTGCTCAGATTTGGAGAGGGGCATGGCAAATGCTTGCTTTACAAGGCACTTGAGGGATGGAAACAAAATGTAAAACTGTTGAGACGTGGTGTCAGCTGAGGAAATATTTTCAGCTTTTAATGATTTATTCTCAGCACCGCCATTCAAACCAAGCATTATACTTGTGCTGTGTTTACTGATTTTAATGATTTATTCTCAGTACCCACCATTCAAACCAAGCATTATTATACAAGCTGTGTTTACTGATTTTAATGATTTATTCTCAGCACCCACCATTCAAACCAGGCATTATTTATAATATGCTTGTGCTGTGTTTACTGATTCAGGGCAGGTGTTCCATTGTCTTTGCTTTGCATGTCTCTGCAGATGTACATTTACATGACAGGTGTACAGGGTGCTACTATTTTTGACCAACGGACATGTGAGAGAAAGGGCCGGGAAGCCCTGTGTCTCAGCCCAAACTTCTTCGTCTCAAGAGTTGTTCATGTCTTTAGCATAAAAAAATCCTGGAGAGTGCAAGAAATGATCCCAGCTGAGCATGCATTTGGGCAGAATTATTCCATCTATTATTTGCAAAATGGTTTGGCAATGTATTCCCCCAGCAGAATACTGCAGATGCAAAAAGCAAGTGTTGTTTGTGTCCTGCAGATACAGGAACTGAGTGGTATTCATGAATGGTTTGGCAGCGTATTCCCCCAGCAGAATACTGCAGATGCAAAAAGCAAGTGTTGTTTGTGTCCTGCAGATACAGGAACTGAGTGGTATTCATGAATGGTTTGGCAGCGTATTCCCACAGCAAAATGCAGGAACTGAGTGGTATTTGTGAATGCTTTGGCAGCGTATTCCCACAGTGGAGTTCTGCAGATGCAGAAGTCAAGGTCCCTCAGTTGAGAACCCGGGGCTGTCAGGGGTTCTCTTCTGAGAGCTTGAAGTTAACCAGATTATAGCTTTGCATGCTTTACCAACTGCTGGTGGTTCTGCTTCTCTAATTTATGCCTTCCTACTTCCCTGTTCACACTGCTTCAGTTGTTTTCCCTGTCCTCTTTGAACATATAAACAGCTTGTGCCTCATGAACAGTGAAGTTGACCTTTACTTGTGGTCTGATGTTTGTTTTGCCTTAATATGACCTCCATGGTTGACTGGGTATACCGTATAAAACATCAGTTGGTCACACGTCTGGCTTCTGCTCTTGACACATACATCGTTTTTATCACAGGTCTTGCAGGTGTACTTTTGTTCCTTGCGTTTAGCCGTGCTTCTGCCAGTCGTCTCAGATCACACCCTTTGGGAGTGTGAAAGCCTTCAAAATCCTGTCATGGTTTCTTATGTTTCTTGACGTCTAAATCTCATTGTGTATTGCAGGCTGCCCTTTCAAACACTCTGACCAGGACCTGGTAAGACAGAAACTGTGCACACAGGGACTCCGGAAGGAGGAAGTAGACCAGGTGTGTGGATGAATACATATAAAAACTGCAATAGGCAGTGGAATTAAAGTGTGGTATCCAGCATACATTCTGTCAAAGGACACCTTTTCGTAGAGACTACTCTCTCTCTCTCTCTCTCTCTCTCTCTCTCTCTCTCTCTCTCTCTCTCTCTCTCTACAATCCTTGTAAAATAAAGTTTTTGAGTTTGAGTTCTTTCCCCTTCCTCTCTCTCTTCTTTGATTGCTGTTCCTGTCTGTCTTAGTGTCTGTGCAACAAACTGAACTGTTACAGTATTGAGAAGCAGTGTGGGTGCACCCCCAATGCTATATTATAATACAGGTGAAGGTCCTACTGCTTCTGTTGTAGCAAAGCGTGGGGGGGGGGGGGGGGGTCTTCAGAGAGGTCACTCTGATCTGAAATAAAGACACATGGGTTAACAAACAAACCTAAATCCACTAGCTTAGTGGTTGTGACAGGCTGCAAATGGTAGTGGAAGGTTCACTGTCAAGTCAGCTTTGTAGACGTTCTTTGTTTCAGACTGCAATATAATTTGCACCTCCTAGTTAGGCGTAGGCTCAGCCTCTCTCTGTCTTCCTCTTTGCTTTCAAAATTCAAGAATTGTCAAGCATTTTGAAGGGCTGTGCAAACCCTGTCTTTGATCTTGATCTTGATGGATTATGTTGGCAATGCCCAGTTACAAACACAGCATTTTGGAGAAAACACAGCATTCAGCCACTTCACTCACTCAAGCAATTGACATTGTCATCACCCCCATTGTGACATATGATGATACGTGGAACGTTTGTTGACAGGTCTTGCAGTACTCCAAGGGAGGCCACTATCAGGTGGCTTGCGCCAAGATGTTTGAACTGATTCACGGCTCACTGACTGGTGGGGAGGAAGAAGCAGAAGTCAGCTTCCAGCATCCCAACCAGTACTTCGAGGAGAGTTACAAACGTCTGCACAAAAACTTGGGTAAGGTGTTTCATCTGCACAAAACTTGGGTCAGGTGTTTCATCTGCACAAAAACTTGGGTAAGATGTTTCATCTGCACAAAAACTTGGGTCAGGTGTTTCATCTGCACTAAAACTTGGGTAAGCTGATTCTTTATCCTGGTAAGTTTTTCTGATGTGGGAAAAAAAGGGGAAGAAAAATTATAATAAAAAGAAACATCTGCTGAACGTCAGTGCCCTGTGTCAGTATATCAACGTTCTGTCTAGAAGCACCTGGAACTTCTCTACCTGTTTCATCTTTTGTGCGTCTTGATGAAGCAGGGTAGGGCATGCCCAGTGTTTATCAAAGCAAGTTCTTTGTTGTCTTTTTGAGCGCATCCCTTTTTTGGTACCCAGCAACATTATAACAGTGTACACCTGTTCCTACTCTCCCTTGTTTGCCCTGATGTTGTTCCATGATGTTTGATTTAAAATAGTCTGTGTGTTTCTAGGCAGTCAATGGGGTGTTAAAAACCCAGTTGAACTAAGTAACTAACTAACCCTTTTTGTTTTCAGATAAGCCAAGCAGCACTCCACATACCCCTCAGGGCGTCAGGATTGTTCCCGCATCTTCCCAGAACACCCCCCAGTCGGTGGTGTCTGGGTCTCAGCCAGTTTCCCAGGGAACTCCGTCTTCAGCCAACCTCTCCGCCTCCCAGCTGAGTGGTGTGGAGGAAATAGGTGACGACTTTGATGATGACGATGACGCAGATCTGCAAAGGATTGATGATGCAGCTCTTCAGGAGATGCAGAGTTAGAGTTAATCATTTGTGAATTTGGGTTGATATTCAATGTGTCTTTTTACGCACAGATTATGTTACATTCACCTGGGTTTGGAACTTGGGTATAATGATGTAGTGGCACAGGGAAACTTGGAATTTGTGGAATGTGACTCTTGAGGGTTGCTGATGTGCACTTCATCAATTCTGTGTCTCTGTGGTTCTGTATACATTTGCAGTGTGTGCATGAAAGATCAGCGTATCATGTTACAAGAGTGAGTATACAGACATCAGATTTTGTGTGGCTGGAATTCCATCGGTTGAGGAGTGGCAGGAGCCATTCTTGGGAAGACAGACATATACAGAACTGTATTTAAGTATGAAATTTAATAGGACTTTTTTTCCTGTGCTAATCCATTTGAGTTTGTGTCAAAATAATACTAATAATGCAATAGTTATAAAGCTCTAACATGAAAATAGAGCTCTGCCCGCTGTACATACTTAAAATATAAACTACATCCATGTTGAGACACCTCAAGCGGAAAAGTGATGGTAACAATGACTACAAGCAATGCAAATCACAAGTAATCAAAACTGGTATTTCAGAACCTGATGTTTGATCTACACTGGAACCGCTCTTTGAAGCCCATCAGTCAAGCAGAGTGGTCTCACAAGAGTGGTGGTGTTCACCCAGGGTTAACTTCTGTGGCAATAAGATGAAAAAGGTTTCAGAGAAGGTGGTCTCCTATGAGTCATCAGAGTGATCTTGCATTTGAGTTTGCACCACATACATATTACATATCTGTAAAGACAATGAGGTCACGGTGAAGTTCAAGCTAGTCTTGTAGTAGTGTTGTACTGTATGGACGGACCAACAACAAAAAAAGGAGCATGATGACATCATCATCTTCATTACATCAGGGTTCACACAGTCTTTAAAAGTTTGGGAAAATGAACAGAGATGCCTTTTTGGAGGCCTTGAAAATTTGGAGAAAATGGCACTCTTGTCCAAGGTTTTGGAAAGTGGAAATTTCACAAGAATGATCTGCAGAAAATGTATTCTGAAGGGGGTAAAATTACTTCGTGTTTAGATGAATAATAAAAGGAAAATGGAAGAAAGAATGCTTGAAGCTCTCCCAGACCTGGTTCAGATTGATGCTACATGTACACAAAGAGTTCAAATTATATGTGTAGCCGAGCATTAACTTGGACTGGACAAAATAGTCAAAATCCTGTATGAACTCGGAAAATAGAAGAATATTATGTAGCTGAATTTTAATGGAACATTTTTATTTGAAGCCGAGAATCACAATCAACTTATCATTTATGTCATTTACATAGGCTTTATAAAATGTGTATTTATATGTAGAATAACAATTAAAATTAACATAATACTGGTTTCGTTTTATGTGAAACCAAGATTTCACAGTTTCAGTTCTGTAAAAGTAAGCATGTGCAAAACTGGTATCACACTGGACAGAATGTGGGATTGTCTATTTATTACGTTGTATTGTACCTGTTCCATAACCATAAATGTTTAATGTGACCTCTTGCTGGGACTAAGAAAAAGAAGATTGTGTAGGAAAAAGATTGTGTAGGGGGAAAAAATAATATATGTTGCTTTGGTTAGTGGTTAGAGGTTGTTACTGTGCAAGTGTCATGGCATTGAAAATGACTCTGTTGAGTTTTAAAGTATGCTTGTTTTGGAAGAAATTTGTTCAAGATGCCAGATAGTCTGTCATTAATTTCAGTAACTGCATGTTGAAAACTAGCATAATTTGAACTTGTTGCCACAGTTCAACTTCCATACACAAAACAGTTGGTTATGAGTTTTGTTTTTGTCATTGTTTACCACATGATGTTAAAAAAGGTACTTTTTTCTCATGCAAGTGAGATCAAAATAAAATCCTGAAACGACAGATTTTGTGTTGAAATGCCTCATGAAAATCATGAAGAAAACATCTGTGAGTGGTACAGGATCAGTTGTACAACGCACCATCAAGTGTTAAAATAGGCTTGACCTCTAATCTTTTTCCCTTTTCCTTAGGTGGCATAAACATGCACTTCTTGTGCCACAGATCATTGCATGCGACAGTGGGGACACCCTACTGTTTTGTATGTTTAGTACCACTAATTGTTACTGGTAAAACAAGGTTTCAACAATCCATAGAAAATCACCAGGGTGTTTAGAAACAAATCTTTGATTGCAAAGTGTTATTTTAATATAATAAAGCCTGCATATTGGATAAAACCTGTTTTTAGAACTTAGAAATAGAAGTCATGCTCCTTTGTGATGGCAAGTTGGGAGGAAATTATGATTAATGCCTGAAGAACAAGTTGCAGTGTGCAACCTACAAAAGTTGGGGGAGGGGGCAAAACAGCTTTGATACAATGCAGGCTGGCATGAATATGATAAATCTTTTTGTCTCAGTAATCCAAAGTTATTTGGGTAATAAATGAAAATTACCACATTTTTTTTAGTCTGGTAGTACTATCTGTGATCTGGAATGTTAGGTCCTTATAACTGCATTGTGATGACCTCCAGTGAGGTCATTCGGATCGATTTGTGTCTATGACCGTGACCCATTTAAGGGTCACAAGATAGTAAATTAATAGTATCAAAGAGGGTTCTGTATTTTGTCAACCGAGCATTTTTCATTCTTGTTTTGGGTGCTGTCATGGCAATGGCTGTTGGTGGCGATAGTGCTGCAGTGTTCGTGAGATCATTGATCATACGGCAAAGGTCCACGACTCCTTTTACTTGAAGATTCGCACGCATGCGCACACACACACACACAGCTCTGGAGCTGTGTGAAAGTCGAGGTGGCCGTCCTGGGCTCCCTGTACCTAACAGTCCTTATGGTCTCTGTGGACGTAAAGCAACACTGGACTCGAATATCACTACCAGAGCTCAGGAGCTGTGTGACTTGAAAGGTCGAGGTGGCCGTCCTGGGTTCCCCGTCCCTAATAGTCCTTTGTGGCCTCTGTGGACGTAAAGCAACATTGAACTCAAACTGAACACAAGGTCTCTCTCTCTCTCTCTCTCTCTCTCTCTCTCTCTCTCTCTCTCTCTCTCTCTCGCTCATCACACACACAAAAACGCATAATATGGATTGTTCTGTCGATTTATTTATCCATCTTAACTGTGATTATGCACAAAGGATTCAAACATCGCAATACTGCTTTTCAAGCGAGCTTTGATCAGTTGAACATCATTCATTTGGCATTGAATATAAGGCATCGGTTTTTAATCAGTTAATCAAATTCACTGAAGTTCGCATGCTCACAGGACAAAGCAGGCATAAATGTTATAACCACAAAACATAAACTATCACAACCACAAATAAGCGTTGATCACCAATCACGGGTCTAGAAATGTTCCATGGCTGCAATTACATCAACCAGTCAATCAAAATCATCAGATGGATTTCTACCACTCTTACAACAACAAGGCGGTACAGGTGGTAAATGTTCATGCATCAAATAGCATCACTCGCGCATTCATACTGTTACAATTGGACAGTCCTCGCCATGCACCATTCTTAAGGAGGTAGATCACGGCGGTCGCGTGATTGAAAGCCAGGTTTGACTGCCATCTTTGCTGTTTCCAACCTCGCTTTCGATCAAGTGACCCGCCGTGACCTAGCTCATTAAGAGTGACTCCATGTTAACCATGTCCAATCTCGCTTTCGATTTCGTGGACCTCCCTCGTGAATATTCATAACAATGGTCCATGCAGCCAACCAACCACAGGAGCAAATGTGCAGCGCTTTTGCAACAAGTCCACAAATCACTAGAAGCTGTCAAGGTAGCACTTACACACGACTAGTAGTTCACGCTGATGGCTCGTGGGACGGTATCATTTTGACATGGATGTCTCAATATGGACGCTTATATGTTCACAACTGGCAAGAAACAGCTGGTCATCTTTCGACATAATTGCTTTTCGGACAAGCATAAACAGGTGGTTGTGTGTGTGTGTGTGTGTGTTTGCGGTTTAAAAAAAAGAAGAAAGAAAAGTGAAATCAATCAAAAATGTTATTTGTCTGAGAGTTGTTCAAATCTCGACAAGATCAGGCGCGATTGTAATTAAAATTTAGGAACCTCTCTCTCTCTCTCTCTCTCTCTCTCTCTCTCTCTCTCTCTCTCTCTCTCTCTCTCTCTCTCTCTCTCTCTCACTCCTCAGTCGCTAGCTCACTCTCGGGAGCAAGGGGCTTGACGTGAACAAACAAATCACAAATGGGATTTTGTACAAAGCGCGAGTCATCCCTGAGTCGCAGAAAATCCATTGTGACTGCTTGCCACACCAAATCCTCAGCGCATGTTATTGTTATTGGCAATCCGTTCATGTCTCCGTGTTTACCTGCTTTACATTTTCACATTAGAAAGGGTGTGTGTGTGAGGGGGTGGTCTGGGAAGATTTGGGGCACTGTAGCGGTAGTTTGCTACCTGATGGTACAAACACTGTTATGTTTTGTTCGGGGCCACAAGCGTTCACAAAACAAAAGGAGCGCTGCTTTAATTTTAACGCGTGAGTCTGTCAACCAGAGAAAAGTCCACATTGCACTGTTTCCCGACGTTTTCGTCTAGAAAAAAGAAGAAAGAAAAAAGAAGAAGCTACACCATGTTGCTTTACGTCCACAGAAGCGAGGTTGCTTATTAGGGACGGTCAAAAAAGAAAAAAAAGCTAGCTGACTTTTTTCTTCTTCTTTCTGTACTCTTTTCACCGTTCTACAGTGTTCTAATTCATCATCTGTCTTTTTTTAGATTGATTTCCCCACGCACTGTGTGCGCTCTCCGCTTTTAGACTCATTTATGACCCTGTTTGTGACTCACGCCAAAGTAGAACGCAAACTGGAAGCCCCCCCCCCCCCCTCCGTCCGGCAGACCCAGAACAGTGCAATAAAACTGTATTGCTGCAAGGCCAGACAGGGAAAAAAGTTATGGACTTAACGACGAATATCGATAGTTATAGCACCGCGAACCCAGAGCGATGCAATAAAGACTTGTATTGCCCCACTGGGCGAAGCTGACGGACGCCGGGAAAAGTCATGGAGCTAAATCAGTAATATCGGTATTTATACCACCGAACCCCGAACGGTGCAATAAAGACTTGCATTGTCCCATTGGGCGAGAATGACTGACCCCCGTCAGGTAAAAGTCATGGAGCTAAAGCAGTAATCTCGGTATTTATTATTTATACCACCGAACCCCAAACGGTGCAATAAAGTTGCTTGTCCCTTGCTCCCCCCATTGGGCAAGAGAATTGGTTTTTTTCCGACCCCGCGGTGCAAAGGGCATTGAGGGGAGGTGGGGGGGGGGGGGTCTTTATGGAGCTAAATCAGTAATATCGGTATTTATACCACCGAACCCCGAGCGGTGCAATAAAGACTTGCATTAATTGCCCCATTGGGCGAGAGTAACTGACGGTGGGGGGTAAAAGTCATGGTTCTAAATTAGTAAGTAAACATGGTGCTTAACGTCCGCATAAACCATAAGGCTTATTAGGGACGGGGATGGATCTAAATCAGTAATATCGGTATTTATACCACCGAGCCCCGAACGGTGCAATAAAGACTTGCAAAATTGCGGCGATGGGCGAGACCGACGAGGCGACAGACGGTGGGCAAAATTACGGACCTCTCGACTGGCAGCGGGCGTCCTCCAACCCAACGACCCTCCAGCGAAACCTGGAGAGTGTGTGCTTCAGTGAAACAATAGCCAGCGCCACTCCTCGCCTCTCCCTCTCCCACAAACAAATCGGTGGGAGCAGTGTGGGA
>JABMCL010001716.1:115000-142500 GCA_018857735.1 Alviniconcha marisindica | reverse complement strand
GACTTTGTTTTTCCTTTCCCCCCCCCCCCCTCTCTCCCCCCCCCCCCCAAAACAACCCCCCAAAAACCCCCACAACACCCACACTACCACCCAAAACCAAAAACCGCCCACCCGCACCCGCCGCATTCCACACACTATTACACGTGGGACCCCAACACACCAAAACCCCACACACACCTGCACATTGAAACAGAAATAACGTTATACTTTTATATGACAACCATGCAACGTGTATGGACATATCCGAGACACAACAGCAAGTTTAAAGCAAGCAGCCTCTGGACAAATTTAACCAAAATGAACACATGAAATGGGCCTAAAGACGGTGGCGGTGAATTGGAGAGATACATATGTAGGCTATTGTCACGAGAGGACAAGCACTCATAATTCCATATAATAAAGAGTAGAGTTGATATAATTAATACGGTACTATATCGTGCTACTGTACACAAACACGTGAATTCAATAGAACCGAGATTATGCGGCGACCAGTGACCTCAATGTGCGACATGCATTGTATAGACCTCTGACTGGGGGGACCTGTGAATGTTCACAGACCTGTGCGTGTATATAGGTGAGTGATTTACAGACCTGTTATTCTGTAGATCTCTGACTGTAGAGGTCTGTGGTGATGGTTGTGCGGGAACTAGGTTAAACCTCTGTGTGTGTGTGTGTGTGTGTGTGTGTGTGTGTGTGTGTGTGTGTGTGTGTGTGTGTGTGTGTGTGTGTGTGTGTGTGTGTGTGGTGTGTTGGAGGGTTTTTGCTTTGGTGCCGGCTGCGAGTGTGTGTGGTGTGTGTGTGTGTGTGTGTGTGTGTGTGTGTGTGTGTGTGTGTGTGGGGGTTGTGTGTGCCTGTTAAACCCCCCTTTTCCCCTTTTCCCTTTTCCCCCCAAACCCCCCCCCCCCCGGGAAAAAAAAAAATTTTCTTCTCCCTTCCCTTTTTTCCCTTTTCCTCTTTTTTTTTCCCTTTCCCCAAAAAAAAAAAAAAATTACCCCCCATCTCTCTCTCCCCTCTCCTCTCTCTCCCTACCCCCCCCCGGCCCCTTTTATCTCCCCCCCCTTCCCCCTTTTTCTCTTTTCCCCCCTTTCCTTTTTTTGTTGGTCCCCCCTCCTTTTCCCCCTTCCCCCCCCTTTGTTATCACGTATTTGCTGACGCAGGCATTATAGCCAGCGACGACAGTGCGATTGTTCACCTGTGGCTGCACTCTTCTGGACTCTGTTAACCTTCTCACGGCCGGCCAAAGGCTTCTTGCCTATGTATGTATTATTCCTGTGCCAACAAAGTCACTGGGATGAACTCTCCAACCTGACACACGACACCACTAGCTTCGATCAGCGTTTCTGACATGGGGTTGTTCGTTGGACTTGTTAAACGCCGAGCTGTCTCCGGAGAGTTACCAGCGGGGACCGAGATCCTTGGGGGGTATTACTGTTAAGATAATATCACCATACAGACACATAGAGTATTACTGTTAAGATAATATCACCACTGAGACACATACAGTATTACTGTTAAGATAATACCACCATTTAGACACATGGTGATACCACCATTAGATTATTATTGTTAAGATAATGCCACCATTCAGTCACATAGAGTATTACTGTTAAGACAATGTCACCATTCAGACTCTAGATTATTACTGTTAAGACAATATCAACACTTAGATACATGATGATACGGTTAATACCACCATTTAGACACATGATGATACGGTTAAGATAATGCCGTCATTCAGACACATCGGCTATTACTGTTAACATAATTCCACCACTTCAGACACATAGGGTATTACTGTTGACACAATTTCACCACTTCAGACACATGGGGTATTACTGTTAACACAATTCCACGATTCAGACACATCGATTACTGTGAAGATAATGCCGTCACTCAGACACATAGGGTTTTACTGTTGACACAATTTCACCACTTCAGACACATGGGGTATTACTGTTAACACAATTCCACGATTCAGACACATCGAGTGAAGATAATGCCGTCACTCAGACACATAGGGTTTTACTGTTAACACAATTCCACCATTCAGACACACAGGGTATTATTGTTAACACGATTCCACTATTCAGACACATAGGGTATTACAGTTAACACAATTCCGCCATTCAGACACATGGGGTATTACTGTTAACACAATTCCGCCATTCAGACACATCGAGTTAAGATATTGCCATCATTCAGACACATAGTGCCGCCGTTAAGACATACAATTACTACCATGGAACAGAAAAGGCTACGTGTGTTTTCTAGGTCCACATGACTGTTTGCACCAACTGTCGAGTAACTGTCAGCAAAACCAGTTACCCACACAGTTCGCCTCCTATTCGACTATACACATTCAAGCTTCGGTCGCTTCCTGGTTGAAACAACATTTACTATTCGACTCAGAGGTGTGTTATTGTACGAATATATTCAACGGATGTTGCTCAACTCAGAGGCGTACATGGTATAACCCTGTGCCACGGTCTTCATTCAAACTGCAAGGTGTGTATTCACAACCTTTTCACGTGTCGTGTCTCGGTGCATGGGAGCTGCCATGTTTGGCCTGACTGACTGCAGAGTTTAGCGATGTTGTACTGAGTTGTTGCACGCTTTCTCGCTCAGCTACTTTCACGGATGTGTCGCTTATATAAGACCGGAAGACTCTTTCAGCGCTTTGTTCAAAGCAGTTCTGTGCTCATTGTCATGGGGTAGGAGGCTTGTGAATAGTAACTAAGTAAAACATGGTGCTTAACGTCCGCAGAAACCGAAAGGCTTATTAGGGACGGGGAGAAGGGAGGGAGACTATTACACCTATCGCTACACTGTCACCACTAGAATGACTCCTGCATTAAGATGGGCAGCGATGAGAGCCATTTTAATGTTTTGTTTCATTAATTGTGAGGGACAAAGTTACAAGACAGTGTCCACAGAACACAATTTTTGAAGAGAAAGGAGAGCCGAAGCGCATTCAAACCGAGGTACCTCTGCTTACCAGCCTAAAGCCCGTTCTTAACTGGGCGAATGTTTGTTCGCCGAACATACTTCGGACACTTCGACGAACTATGATTCGTTTCTTAATTGAACTTTTAGTTCGTCGAACATGGTTCGGACAGTTCGACGAACTTTACTTCGTTCTCAACTGGCTTGTAATGAGATGCAAGCTTCGGCCCGAACTTGCGGCAGACGCGAAGCAGACAGCATGATCGAAAATGTAGGCTAAGTCAAGTCAATATACTTTAATCATCCCTCACAGGGTAAGTCAACAAACTACTATCTCATTCTGCGTCCCCGAGACAAGGCTGCGCCTCCCACAAGTCAACAAATAAACAAATTCCCTCCGAAGTACCTAGCGACACCTTCATCCATTTTTATTTTTATTTCTTCCTCCTCCACAGGAAAGCTCTGCTCTCAGCCAATCAGAGGCAATGTTCGTCGAATAGGGCGAATGTTCCCAGAACATGCTGAGCGAAGCTTTTGGACCCCGAATATAGCTTCGTCGCAGTTCGACGAATACTTCCAACTAGGTTCGCGAAGAAAAGTTCGCCCAATTAAGAACCAACTAGGTTCACCGAATACTCCCAACTAGGTTCGCGAAGAAAAGTTTGCCCAATTAAGAACCAACTAGGTTCACCGAATACTCCCAACTAGGTTCGCGAACAAACATTCGCCCAATTAAGAACGGGCTTAACGCCCTACCGCTAGCCCAAACCGGCTCACTTTGTGAATAGTACAGTCAGTTGTATATATATATATATATATATATATATATATATATATATATATATATATATATATATATGCATATATATACCGTGTGCCTTTCCACAACTGTTCAGAGCTCAGGAGCTGTGTGAAAGTCCAGGTGGCCGTCCTGGGCTCCCGTCCCTAATAAGCCTATGTTTCTATGGACGTAAAACAACACTCATCTAACCAGCACCAGCAGAGCTCAGGAGCTGTGTAAAAATCGAGGTGGCCGTCCTGGGCTCCCGTCCCTAATAAGCCTATGGTTTCTGTGGACGTAAAGCAACGCTCAACCAAAACAACCGTTTAGACCTCAGGAGCTGTGTGAAAGTCGAGGTGGCCGTCCTGGGCTCCCGTCCCTAATAAGCCTACGGTTTCTGTGGACGTAAAGCAACACTATAACACAACCGTTTCCGCCTCAGTGGCAAACGACATCGCAGACAAAAGAGGACCCCCCTCCCCCCCCCTCCCCCTCCACCTCCCCCCCCCCCCCCCCCCCCTTTCAAACCATGCCATGCTTGTAAGGACGTCCCCGTGTGGTTTGTGACAATGAAATGATTATAGAATCCCAGCAACCCAGCAATTAAGGTCAAACGAAGGACGAACTGCTCTAAAAACAGCCTTCGCCCGAATCAGAGCACAGACGATTGACAAAGGATCGAAAACCAGCCGAGGAGTTGAGAGAGGCCTATGGGTAGGTGCGACGGTATAACACCAAAGCACTGAAAGACCGTGTGCGGAGGGTTTCCAGTTGAAACAGGTCTGACAGTTCTTTAATAATTGTCATCCCTGTTTCCTCAAGTAGACTTCAGCACCGCACCGCGCCTTTTCAGAGTGCTAGTGAAGTGGAATGTAATGTAAAGGAGTATTTGTAAGGAGCTTACACCTAACGTGAGCCCGAAGCGCACAGTACAAAAGCAGTAAGATCAAAATAAAATATACACAACCTCAGTACAATGAACCCTACTAATTACATAAACACACTACAACACTTCATTCAACATCTTTCTGATCACATCCAACAAACACAGACACGCACATGCACGCACGCACGCACACACACATACACACACGCACACACACACACACACACACGAAACCAATGGCACACAACTGCACACACACGCACACAGGCAAGGCATTCAGAGTCCATAAGACTGTGTGTCTGGATGGTGGTATATATGAACAGTAATTGTCTGTGTCTGGATGGTGGTATATATGAACAGTAATTGTCTGTGTTGGATGGTGGTATATATGAACAGTAATTGTCTGTGTCTGGATGGTGGTATATATGAACAGTAATTGTCTGTGTCTGGATGGTGGTATATATGAACAGTAATTGTCTGTGTCCCCCTGTTGATGGGGCGTGAGGTGGCTGTCTCCTTTATCTCCCCCGTGTCGAGGTGGCGGGCTTGTGTCAACTGTAATAGTCTTGCGGATGATTGAGAAAGCGACGTTCAGTTCGAAGAGCTAAACGTCTGCGCGCAAGCAAACACCTGCAATAATCCCACCACAGGCATAACATGATGAATAAAAAGAACGACTCTGTTGCAGTTGGCTTTCCTGGGGGTAACTGGCCCCAACCGGCTCCCCCCCCCCTCTTGACAACGAAGATGACGTATAGTGCTTTATGCAAGGATTAAGAAAACCATTCATGGTCTCGGTCTATGGAGTCAGTCCAATAATCACGATCACCACAACGGGTGTACGCAAACACTCACGCGGTCTTTGTCTTGTGAATACATTGATTCTAAATTTAACGAGTACTGCGCTATTTCAGGGCTGAGCGTGTCAACATATATAATAAAAGAAGCAGATTACTGACACGAGAATATCAAATTCAAGTTAAGGAGTGTCATCGTTTCATGCTTCGTTGAACGAAAATCAGTTTGGAGATAGGCTGTGAAGAGCTATACCCTTGATTACCTTTGTGTTGGGTAAATGTTGTCTTGTCACTATAGCGCGCTTTCATCAACATAATTATTCGAGGACACGCCGTGGATTGCAGTATAACTGGTCTTAGACTTCCTTCCGCGCGCCTGTCCGCTTCGCCCTGATATAACCGTACTGGTTGACTGGGCGTAAAACACCAAGTTACTTACTTACTTACGCCTGTCCGTGGAGACCTTTGTGGAGACACGAGACCCTTTGTGGGGACCCTTTGTGGAGACCCGATGGCAGCAGCACACCTCCACAAACTAACACTTTCTGGATATAACAGCTTGATTCAATTAGTCAATCAGATTAATGGCATTTGTATGGCGCAAATCCGTGTAGTAGGTTCTGAGCTCCTCGGATAACGACCAAGCTTCCACTACGGGGAAAAACAAAAAGCAGTCATTAAAGCAGAACACCCAGTACCTTACACAGAATCCATCCGTCAACGGCAATTTGTGGAAATGTATTCCTGGAAGCTTAATGACTCTTTAAACATGGTGTTTAACGTCCACAGAAACCATAAGGCTTATTAAGGACGGGGAGAAGAGGGGAAGAGGATATGGAGGTGGGGGAAGAGGGGACTGTCATCACCAGAATGACTCCTGCATCAAGATGGGCAGCGATGAGAGCCATTTTAATGTTTCATTAACTGTGAGGGACAAAGTCACATGACAGTGTCCACAGACCACAACTTTTCAACAGAGACGAGAGCCGAAGCGGAATCGAAGCGAGATCCTTCTGCTTACCAGGCTAACGCCTTACCGCTAGGCCAAACCGGCTCACAATGACTTTTTGTGAAAATGTAGCCTTATACCGTCCTCTGGCAGCTTGCTCTGTTCGTGCTGGGAAATGCGTGTGTCTGCTGTATGATATCCGTCCGATATCCAGCAGGCGTACCACGTTCTGCGGCATGTAACTCCGTGACGCAGGCTTGGTTCTGGTGGAAGGAAGTCGAGGTGTTCGTTGTGAGACAGCAGTTCTGCAACTGACGTTAGTGTCAGTGTGCTTTGGGCCTGTTTCTGAAAAACTGCGACACCCGAGTTCAAGCACAGAGTGTGCACGTACCAAAGATATTGCGGGGCTGGGGGGTTAGAGGTTGATGGTTCGGGGGGGGATGGGGGGGGGGGGGGGGGGGGGGGGGGGGGGAGTAAATGTCTTTTGTAATCCAGTTTTTAATACCATTCGATACATTGTACAAACATAAAATTATAAGAAAAAGCAAACAAAACAAAACAAAACAACCCCCAAACAACATCAACAATAAAACCGGAAGAAAAATCACTGTAGTAAAAGACAATACAAAACAATTAATTCTCAAACAATTACTTAATCCTCAGTTAATGAGAATGTCAAAACCCCGCTGTCATCGTGGCCACAACAAGAACTATAACACCAATAACAACACGCAGGTGCTCGGAGTGGGTGGGAGGTGGGGGAGGAGTGGGGGGAGAGGCAAGGGGGGGGGGGGGGGGGGGGGGGGGGGGGGGGAGAGAGACGTGTTCAATGTCATGTATAAGCAATGCTCGGCAGTATGTGTTGGTTTGTAGTTCTAATTTCCACTTAGGAATCGGCCCCACGCGAAATTCGATTCCTGACACTTTTCCCAAGCAAAACCACATGCAACAGATAAAAGGTTCAAAAGGACGCTTATTTATTATGACACAGACGCCACAATCTTCAAATTGTAACCTTAGGTTGGTAATCTGAAACAAGAATAACTGCTAGCGTTCTAATGTGTGTGTGTGTGTGTGTGTGTGTGTGTGTGTGTGTGTGTGTGTGTGTGTGTGTGTGTGTGTGTGTGTGTGTGTGTGTGTGTGTGTGTGTGTGTGCGCGCGTTCTAAAACAAGATCTGCAAATTACCCCGCCCCAGTACTTGCGTGTTGTTATTGGCGTTATAGTTCTTGTTGTGGCCACGGTGATAGCTGGGTTTTGACATTCTCATTAATTTTATTACCCCGAAAATTTGCAGAATATGTGTCTGTGTCATAATAAATAAGCGTTCTTTTGAACCTTTCATGTGTTTGGATCTTGTTTTAGAACGCTAGCAGCCATTCTAGTTTCAGATTTGTTTCACACGCGACAGAGTCACGCCACTACGGATCATTCGTAATGAAGCAACTCACGACGAGTCACGAGATCGAAGGCCGAGAATGAGGCGCGCCAAACTGTCGAAAGCGTGCGGAGACTGTCGTCATGCGTCATGGCCTGCGTCTGGGCCTCGATGTCGATCTCAGTTACCTTGGTGCCCGAATCACCCGCGTCACACTGTTTTGTTGTGTTCCGTTTAAAAGTACAACCTGTCGTGTTCCACTTATAAATACAATGAACACACTGTTCTGTCATGTACCATTTAAAGGTAAAATGTGCACACTGCCTTATCATGCTTCATCTAAAAGTATAATCTGCACACTGTTTCGTCGTGTTTCATTAAAAGGTATAATGCGCACACTGTTTTGTCATGCTCCATTTAAAAGTATAATTTGCGCACTGTTTCGTCATGGACCTATACACCCTGCACTGCCAGCTTCGCGCCTCGTGAGCCGGTTTGGCCTAGCGGTAAGGCGGTAGGCTGGTAAGCGGAAGGACCTCGGTTCGATACCACTTCGGCTCTCCTTTCTCTTCAAAAAGGCTGTGGTTTGTGGACACGGTCTTGTGACTTTGTTCATCACTTCCTACTGAAACATTAAAATGGCTCTCATCGCTGCCCATCTTAATGCAGAAGTCATTCAGGTGGTGACAGTGTAGCGATAGGTATAATAGCCTCCCTCTCCCCCACCTCCATACCCCCTTCCCTAATAAGCCTTATGGTTTCCCGCGCCACCTCGCGCTCTTACCGCAGTTGGCTCGGGTCACTGGAGCGTAGCTCTTCTGGTGGTCCTCTTCCGGTGTTGCTACATAACCGTGACAGGTGCGTCCGTCGCATATGCACGTCCGTGATTTCAGCGTCGGCAGCATGGAGTTGGACATCGATGCCATTCTTGCGGTAAGTTTAACTTATATTTTGTTGTACAAAGGTTGTTTTTGTGTGTGTGTTTTTATAGAAAAACAACATACTATGACAAAAACATAACATAGTATATATGCGAAAAACAACAACATACTGACACAATCGAAGTGATCAGAATATTGCACAGGAAGGGAACCTGTCAAATCACGATTAGCAAAAGATGTGACGTGTCAGGTTTGTTCTGTTGTCGCTTTGTGAGTGTGAGTGCGGGACCCTGTTGTGTGTTTCTTTATTTGTGCTTTAAGGTGGACTAACAAATATATTCGTGAGCTTTGAGGATGGACTAACAAATATTCGTAAGCACTTTGCAAGATGTGATTTTTTTTTTGCAGGATTGTGATCAAATCAGTACTGATAAACTTGATGTGGTCAACAAGACCCCAAAAGCCCATGCAACAAACCAGCCCCATATGCCAGACGTAAGTGTAAGTGCAATAAGGAAGTTATGTAATTAGTTATGTTACACTACCAGCTGTACAGAACAATGAACAGTTCATGTGCGTCCTTGTGTTCTGTTACCAAGACAATGGTGTGTCAAATTTTGAAATAATTAGTATGTCTTGAATGAACTGATTGTCATTACTAGTCCCAGTTTGGTTTTTATATATCACAGAGTATAACAAAACTTACCATACTTGAATCAGTCCTCAGTGAAATGCCTGGAGCAGATCTTCGCTCTGTCAGCATTGAAACTGTTGTCCGCGCGACTGATTGCATGGAGCAACCGGCTTCTCCATTCCTGATTGATGGCATCTTTCGGCAGGCCATGGAATGACAAACCTCTGCATTTACCTCCAGTGCAAGCACAGCCGACTATGCAGCAGTGGCTACCGACTGCTTTTGCCATTCGCTTTCCTTCATGAACACTGACGCTCGGTGGTCATTCGTTCAGTCCGCCATTACAAACACCGGATGTGGCCCATCTTAAAGACAGTAGTGCGCGAATAAAAAACACACAAACACGTGTTTCTTGCGCATAGCGCGCAGCTGGCAGTCCAGGGTACATGGTTTCGTCGAGTTCCATTGTTGTGAGCCGGTTTGGCCTAGCGGTAAGGCGTTAGGCTGGTAAGCAGAGGGACCTCGGTTCGAATCTGCTTCGGCTCTCCTTTCTCTTCACAAGTTGTGGTCTGTGGACACTGTCTTGTAACTTTGTCCCTCACAATAAAAATGAAACATTAAAATGGCTCTCATCGCTGCCCACCTAAATGCAGATGTCATTCTGGTGGTGACAATGTAGCGATAGGTACATAATATCCCTCTTCCCCCACCTCCATACCCTTCCCCCTTCTCCCCGTCCCTAAAAAGCCTTATGGTTTCTGTAGACGTTAAGCACCATGTTTACTTACTTACTTTGAGTTCCATTGCTTATTAGGGACGGGGACATGGGGGAAGGGGGCGAGAGAGTGAAGGCTCGACCGCGCGCACCGATCCGGAAGACGGAGGAGGCCGTGGACCGCCGCCAGAACAATGGAGGTGTTAAGGCGGTGTCCCCTCGCCACTGATTGAGCAGCAACTAGTGTACTACGCAATTCAGTGCTGTTTCAACTGCTGTGCAAGGGCAGAGTCACAAGGACAATGTCCGTTGCACCGCTGTTGAGTAACAACTTGAAGCAAAAAAGGTCCAACTTTCACAGCCCAGCTCCACCTCCCTGCTCATGAACTCCTCTGGGTCCAGCACCACCTCCCTCCTCTTGATCTCGCCTGGACCCTCTGAATGACACACAGCTGTGTGTGTGGGCCATTGTGTTTCTGTGGACGTTAAGCAAAATGGTAACGAGTTCCATTAAGGGATACAACATGCACAGTGTTCTGCCGTGTTGAAAGGTGTTCCTTCTTTTTGCGTGTTAATTTTGCCCTTCTTTCTTTCCCCACGCTGCCAGCGAATTTTAACTTTCCTTCCGGTCTTCTTTCTTTCCGCGGTGCTTTCAACAGGCGTCCTCTGTCGTACTGCACCTGTTGGGTGACCTGACGGGGCGTTAAACTCCAAGAACTAAGTAGGCCAACTGGTCCGGGTTCTGTAATGCCTGGTCAGTTCGCATGCTCATACGAAGATGATAGATGGGAGCTCACATCAGATCCAAGTTGTCGTTGTCAGCAAGATTTATAGATCCAGTCTGTTCTTTTGTAACAGAGGGTTTGTTTAATTATATGCCATTTTGATCATTCTTTTTTGCGCTCTCTCTCTCTCTCTCTCTCTCTCTCTCTCTCTCTCTCTCTCTCTCTCTCTCTCTCTCTCTCTCTCTCTCTCTCTCTCTCTCTCTCTCTCTCTCTCTCTCTCTCTCTCTCTTATAACATATATGTGCAACCTTCATTGAGCTTTGTTTTATGTCTCATTATACGCGGCCCAAAATCTTGGTTAGTAACCGTGTCGGTCTCTCAAAAGGTCTCTCAGGTGTAAACGATGTTCACATTTCGGTTCTAAGTTGTCGGATCACTGATTGTGGGGGGTGGGGGGTGGGGCGGATTACTCTGCATTAACCCCTTCACTGCCATGATTTCACTTGAAAACGACCAGTAAAGGTGAGAAAATTGAAACCCTTAAGCCTTTTTGTCTTCTTTTTCGCACTGGCGTGTGAAAGGACTTTTATCGAAACGCATAGCATTGAAAGTAGGTGTGTTATAGGACCGGAAAATATACTGTTTACACTGGCTCGTCCCTACAGCTTTCAGCCCGGAAATTTTACAGGATGGGGCAGTGAAGGGGTTAAGGACTTCTGACAGTCGCTACTTAGCTGCTGACAGCTACCATCGCAAACAAGAACTAGATGGCCAACACAGGTGGAGTAAAAACAACAACGAAGATTGGGACAGTCACAGTCACATTGACCTGATATCACAGCATTGCTCCGGCTGTTAGGTTATTTTACGATGGTCTGGCCCGGTAAGATCCACATTGGCTCCGCCAGATCTTTCTCTGCTTTTGCCAGTGTGTGTGTGTGTGTGTGTGTGTGTGTGTGTGTGTGTGTGTGTGTGTGTGTGTGTGTGTGTGTGTGTGTGTGTGTGTGTGTGAGCAAGGACAGAATATAGGACTAGGCTTCTGCTGAAAATCTTTATCCTCGAGTATTAATGGCTATTATAGATCAGTCCCCCCCCCCCCCCCCCCCACCCCGGTCTGTCTCTGTCTACGTCTCTCTCTCTCTCTCTTTCCCACACCATCACCACCACCACCACCACAACAACAACAACAACTGACTGAAAAGATTCATAGCAACAGACAAAACGTCTCCTTTTAGACAGAACTAAGTGAGTGAACGAGAACAAAATACCCCCCTGGGGAAAGGGTCATAGGGGAGGACTGGGAGAGGGGTGCTGACTCACTTTCTGATCACAACACTTTACGCTAGCGTGGAAACGGTCCCAAAAATAGTGTATCATTTCCCCTACCGCCCCCCGCCCCCTCAAGCAATCTGGCGCCATTTTGTTCCACGAGACCTTTGCCAGCTGAGCAGTCGGCCTTCCAAGCCGAGGCCATGTCCGGTCTATTTCGGGCGGTCTCCAGATGGCTTCGGGTGTGGACTGATTGCCCATCCTGCGGGCTAGAGTTGGTCAATGCGCTGCCTAAGATTAGGTTGTTTTTGACGGGTTCAGTCTCGACCGGGCGTCATCTGGGTTAAAAACATGTAGGCTGCGGTTGGGGAAAAGGGGTTGTTGTTGTTGCTGTTGTTGGGCGCGCGCGCGCGCGCGCACACACACACACACTCACACACACACACACACACACACACACACACACACACACACACACACACACACACACACACACATAGACATACATACGGACACACACATACACACAAAACCACACCCTCCCACCCACCCACACCCACACAAACACACACATACACACACACACACACACACACACACACACACATATATATATATATATATATATATATATATATATATATATATAAATATATATACATAACGACACACAAAACCCCACACACACACACACACAACACACACACACACACACACACACACACACACACACACACCCACACACACACACACACACCACACACACACACACCGACGTGCTCGCGATGAAGAGGCACGCATACGTCCTCTTTGAATGGACCATGTAGATACAGGCCTGTGTCAGTCAGCCACTCAAGACTTTTCAGACTCCTGTATTTTTATGTTTCGTAGGCCTTGAAAAGTCCCAGGATGGGCGAAAATTTGGAGTAAAGGTTTTCAAACCAAGACATGCTTGGACTTATTATATGTATATTATATATAATATATAATATATATATATAATATATATATATATATATATATATTATAAGAAGAGAGAGAGAGAGAGAGAGAGGAGAGAGAGAGAGAGAGTAAAATATATATTATATATATATATATATAAGATAGAGAGAGCAGAGAGAGAGAGAGAGAGAGAGAGAGAGAGAGAGAGAGAGAGAGAGAGAGAGAGAGAGACTATATATAGACAGAGAGATAGAGAGAGAGGTCTTACACTAATTGATTGATTAATTTAACTAATACAAATCTAAAAATCTGAAACAAGAATGACTGCTAGCGTTCTAAAACAAGATTCAAACATCTAAAAAGTTTAAAAGAACGCTCATTTTTATTATTATTATTATTCCAAGCACTGGACAAGAAAACAACAGCTCAACCCAAAAAAGATAAGTTATTTCGCTTCTCATCTCATTTCTCACCCTTTTAAACCGTTTGACTGTTATTTAAGTGTCGTTTTGTAGCTTGACGAAGGGGATTACCCCGAAAATTTGCAGACTGTGTGTCTGTGTCATAATAAATAAGCGTTCTTTTAAACCTTTTATGTGTTTGAATCTAATTAACTAATAGTTGGTTCACTGCTGTGGTGAGCTGTTCTGGCCTTTGTTGCCAGTGCAGTCGCCATCTATCTATCCACACCAGCTACCAATGTAGCCTACGCTTAGACTCAAAGAAGACAAATGGGATTTGTTGAGTAGCCATGGTAGTACGAAACTAAAGTAAGTAAACATGTTGCTTTACGTCCATAGAAGCGAGATGGCTTATTAGGGACGTAGAAAAGTGGGCAAGGGGAAAAGAGTCTAATGTCCTCGGATGTCAGTTGACATATTAGGGACAAGCTGAGACCAATGCCGAAGCATGATTCAGTATATTTTTACGTCCACGGAAACCAGAAGGCTCATTAGGACGGACAGCCCAGGACGGCCACCTCGACTCTCACACAGCTCCTGAACTAAGAAGAGTGAGTGGCTCGTCCATGGACCTATATAGGTCCACGGGCTCGTCAGTCCGCGTGCGTGAGCCGGTTTGGCCTAACGGTAAGGCGTCAGGCTGGTAAGCAGAGGGACATCGGTTCGAATCCGCTTCGGCTCTCCTTTCTCTTCGAAAATGGTGGTTTGTGGACACTGTCTTGTGACTTTGGCCCTCACAATTAATGAAACATTAAAATGGCTCTCATTGCTGCCCATCTTAATGCAGCAGTCATTCTGGTGGTGACAGTGTAGCGATAAATATATAATCTCCCTCTTTCCCCACCTCCATACCCCCTTCGCCCCGTCCCTAATAAGCCTTATGGTTTCTGTGGACGTTAAGCACCATGTTTACCTTCGCCAGTGCGAAGCAACTTGTGTGCTCTGCTGTTACAGCTTCTGTGCGGAGCAAGTCAATGGCAATGTCCGCAGCACAGCTGTTGGGGAACAACTGAAGCAAAGGGTAGTCCAACTTTTTGAGCCCAGCTCCACCACCCTGCTCTTGATCTCTCATGGGCTCTGTCGAGAGTCCAGCACACATCCCTCCTCTTGATCTCTCCCGGACTCTGTACGAAAATAAAATAGTAATACTAAAATAAACACACACACACACACACACACACACACACACACACACACACACACAATGTTGCTTTACGTCCTGTACGAAACTAATGAAAGGCGCTGCTCCCATACAGCGCACGAGGCCCAGTGTGGGAAGTGAGCTTCAGGGGCCAATAACTCTCTCCTCGCCGGAGTGTGTAATGCATGTGCGCCGACTTCCCCTTCCGGTGAGAATGTGATTCAGTAATACATCACGCGTGAATAATCGAGAGGTCTCGTGCCACTTCGAATCGTGCGCGTTGCGTGCAGACTCCATCAGTGCACCCGGCCGTTGTTATTGATGTTAGTTTGAAATCTAAAAAATGTCTCGCCGATCTCCTGACTGCCGGCTTCTGTTGGGGTTTGTTTTAGAACGCCAGGAACCATCCTGGTTTCTTTTTTTTTTTTTTTTTACATATCCAATCAATGATACTCATAGAAATCTATTACATAAATCTGTTTGAAATCTATTACAGAGAAGGAAGGAGAGAGAGAGAGAGAGAGAGAGAGAGAGAGAGAGAGAGAGAGAGAGAGAGAGAGAGAGTCAAGGCTTTATTTGTTTTTAGGCCTGTGGCCCGTTACAAAGGGTGGGGAATGTCGAAGGCCGAAAAATCGTATACAGTTCGCACTGACACGGAAACCGAATCAGTGATTTGGATGTACAGAGACATCTGTACGCTTTCTGTAACTACAGCAGTTTCACGACCCATGCTACGTCCGCTGCGTATTGTCCGTTCCGTGGTCTGACGCGATCTCCTTGTTCTCAGTACACAGTTCTGTCAGCCTAGGAAAGCTCGCACCGTGTCGAGGACGAACTCTGATTCATCCATAACAACCTCCAGCTGCTCCGTGAACTTGGTTTGATCGGTGGGCTGTTCCAGCTGTAGGGTGTAGAGCAGAGCGCAGTCGTGGAGGGGCATTTTGAATGAGTCTTGCTTTACGAACCAGTGCTTCAAGCCAGTCCACTTACAGTTTCGGTCAAGAGTAAGGGAGATGACTAGATCGTCAAAGTCACACACGAGGTGCCGTTTGTTGGAGAGAGAGAGGGTGTGTGTGTGTGAGGGGGGGGGGGGGGGGGGGGGGGGGGTTGCACAGACACACTCAGACGTTTTGACTTAAAATTAAACGTTTGGATCCTCCGCATTAATCATTATTTTATTCATTTATCTTGTCATACCATCCGATCCAGTACAAACACACGTCTTTCTTCCACGAACAATATCACCAATTTGACGCCCTTTGGGATGCCATTATTTTTTATATATCAAAACCATCATCTTTTAATTTCTAATTTAAAAAGAAAGAAAGATTAAGACTGAAAACATGATTGCCGTCTCTTGTGCAAATCTCCACGCCAATTTAACATGCACATTTGCAGCCTATGCTTGATTAAACTGATCTCTTTGTCATCCGTTCCGTTTTTTGTTTGTTTTGTTTTAGTTCATTTTGAAACTTTCTCACGTTACATGCACAGATACGTTCATTCTCTCTCTCTCTCTCTCTCTCTCTCTCTCTCTCTCTCTCTCTCTCTCTCTCTCTCTCTCTCACACACACACACACACACACACACACACACACACACACACACACACGCGCGCGCGCGCAATCTCGCTCACTGTAAAGTCTGCGGTAGGGTCAAGGGGTTGAGAGAGAAAGAGAGTATTTCTAAGCCTGTATTTTAGACGTCGCATTTCACGGTGTTCGTTCTGCGGCCGAGGAGTTGTTTTCAACTGACAGGGTTATTTTCGTCCACAGCCATCGAGCCTGATAAGCTACAGCTTTGACGACGAGCTACCTAGTATAGAAACCTCTCCCGAGCACCATTAAAACAGGAGCTGAACTCTGGGAGAGGAGCAGTCGACGGCTATAAGGACTTAATTATCATTCGGTAGGTATCATATATCTGTTCATTATTTTTCCAGTTTTGGTCTGTGCTTAACTGGCACTACTGGCACGTACTGCTGTACTATCGTGGTAAGTGCATAGCCTATCATTATTGCCCCTCCCCTCACACACACGCACACACACACACACACACGCACACACACACACACACACACACACACACACACACACACACACACACACACACACACACACACACACACTTTTTCATGTTAATGAAAACATACCGAGAAAAGACCACTTTCAGCTGAACGTAACTTCAAAAAGATGATGCTGATGCTGATAATAACAGAAAATCCAAATCAACAGATGTTTAACATCTCTCTCTCTCTCTCTCTCTCTCTCTCTCTCTCTCTCTCTCTCTCTCTCTCCTTTCTCTCTCTCTCTCTCTCTCTCTCTCTCTCTCTCTCTCTCTCTCTCTCTCTCTCTCACTGCTTTGGTATGTATGCATTCGCCCGGATATAACCTTAAAGGTTGACTGGGCGTAAAACACGAAGTTACTGACTTACTATGTATGCATCTTACTTGTTCACTGTCATTTTTGAAGCATTTCCATGGATTTTGCTGTTCTTGTTCTGTTCATAATTTTTTTTACTTGTTAGTTTATTGTTTATTCTATTTAAATATAAATCGATTTTGTAATTTTTTTTATTTTTAAATCTTGTAATTTTCTCAAGTTTTCGTTTAATCAGTAGTTTAGCAAGGACTAGTTGTAGGACAGATCTAATGGAACATTAACTACAATCCTTGGAAAATAAAGTTTTCGAGTTCCCCACTCTCTCAAAATAAATAAAACAAAGTCGAAAAAAGCAATTTCTGTCCCACTCCCTTGAGTTTGGCGAATATTAGTTATTATCTTTTTACTGCTTCAGAGTTATCCCTTCAGAAAACAGAGTCAGGGAGCTGGTTAGTTAGTTCTCAGACTTTAACGTCCTGTCAGACACATAGGGTCACCTCAAGACGAATCACACATTTACAATTCTTTCACATCAGTTCAAATCACAAGTCTCTGAATCACAAGTTTATCCAGTTCACTGTTACAACGTTAAAAAGCAACCTTCCGTCTATCTGTCAGTGCACAATGAATAACAGCTGTCTGGACACAATTTATATTCCGTAGGCACTTAATACGGGAACCTCCGTAAATCGCTGGTGACTATTACTTGAACTTGTTTAACACCGAGCTGTTTACGAAAAGGTGCTGACGGGGACGGAGATCCCAGGAGGTGGGGGAAGAGGGACACTGTACCTAACACTACACTGTCACGTGACCACCAGAGTGACTCCTGCGTTAAGATCGAGGAGGAACAAAGTCACATGACAGCGTCCACAGACCACAACTTTCGAAGAGAGAGGAGAGCAGAAGCTGAATCGAACCGAGACCCTTCTACTTACCAGCCTAACGCCATACCGCTAGGCCAAATCGGCCCACGTTTGTGACTATGAACAGGGTGTCACGAGTTGCCGTTATGGCAAGGTTTAACTGTATAGTCTTGTCAAGTGTGCCGTTATGGAACGGTGTACCTGTTTGTAGTCTTGTCAAGTGTGCCGTTATGTAACGGTGAACCTGTTCGTAGTCTTGTCAAGTGTGCCGTTATAGAACGGTGTACCTGTTCGGAGACTTGCTCTGTTAATGCTGATGGTTGTTGCAGGTGGAGTGTGAAGTAGGCGTGGCGAAGTCAGTGTCACTTGGGTTTTACGTGAGTCTCGTGCTTTACGTGCAGCCGGTGCAGTGGGACTGCAGTGGAGCTGTAGAATTAATAATAATAATAATAATACGTAACTCTTACATAGCGCCTAATCCAACTAGACTGGCTCAAAGCACTTCACAATTCAAAACAAGAATGGACATCAGAATCAATACATGAAACATGCATTCACCAGACGATCCAACGTCAACAGCAATTGTCGTGTGGCTATGGTAAGCTACGTTTGATTGTTAGATAATCAAGGAACGCTGTATAGTAGGAGATAAAAATGTCATGAGACAGCGTTTTGGGTGCGCACTTCAGTCCTTTGGGGGGGGGGGGGGGGGGGGGGGTCGTTTTTGTTTTGGAAGACTCCTGCTTTGCGTTTGGAACGTCGGAGGCGGGAGAGACTCTTCTGTTTGGCCGGCTATCGAAAGTGCTGACAGCAGGCATCGTTGAACGCGGCTTTTGTTTTGAAATCTGCAGCTCTAGGTAAAATTGTGTTTGACTGTGTAACATGTTCGATGGGTGATCGAGTACGGGAGTTCAGTTATTCGTTTTGCTATGGTAGTCATTGAGATGAATGTGCTTGCATATCGCGGTAGCGCAGTCGGTCGGACTTTCTTTAGTGTTAGATTTAAATGAATGTGACAGTTATGGTTAGAAATAATGTTTTATATTGTACAACTGCTGTATTGAATGGACGTGAATTGCTGTATTGAATGGAAGTTCAGACACCATGACTATTTTAGCGCTTTGGTGCTAAAGTCTGCCCTGAAGAAGAGTGGAGGTTCTGGTTGTGTCTTGTCACTAGTTTTTTTGTTTGTTTTTGTTTTGCTGTCGTTTTTAGATTTTATTCTTCGTCCACTGGTTGTAGGTCACGTTTCTTTCTCCGTCCAATGGCAGCTGGACCACGTATACTTCTTCATCTTCCGTGTCTACGGCTCGTCGGTTGTTCGCCTCGACCGTGAAGTCGACATCACCACGGTTGGAGGAACAGGCCGTCTTTGTGGGAGGACGTCTCTACAGCTCCACGCCGCTAGATGTGCTGTCTCCTGCCGGTCATCTCGGGAGAGCTCGAGAGGTGGACGCTGTAGGGTGGACGTGTAGACCAGGGACCTAGCCCAGTGCCGTGGAATTTAAGTATTGTTTATTCCGCTTTCGTTGTCCCTTGTACCTGTATTAGCCCTGACCCTATGTGGTTGACTGCGCTCAAAGAACCAAATAACTAACTAAAAAATTCTCCTTTTTAACCGTTTTTGATGATGGACGTGTCAGTCAGCGATCGTTTTGTTGCGAAATATGTGCTGTAAATGTGTGTTTGAGTGTGTGTGCAGCTGTGTTGATATTTCGTATATAAACGTCATAAAAAAGAATCCTTGGACGTGCCAGCAGCGATCGTTTTGCTGCGAAATATGTGATGTAAATGTGTGTTTGAATGCGTGTGCAGCTGTGTCGATATTTCGTATATAAACGTCACAGAAAAGAATCCTTGTTTTGTTCGTGTTAAATTACGGTGGTGGATGATGGCCAGTATAATGGTCGCTGATATTGATCGTGCCAGTGACGAGAGACAGCCCCCGTGAACGCGACACAGGGTGACCTATTTTACTCCGTTGGCCCACATGAGAATGTTAACTACGTTAGCCTAAAATAAGCGCAGTTAAAATGTATGGAGAGGATTAGGAAAAAAATAAAGGTGAATGGACCAGAAAGGTCGAAACTGGGACCCCCCCCCTCCAAAAAGAAAAAGAAAAAAAAGAAAAAAAGAAAGACATTCCTGACAGTGGATGATGCAAGCGTGGCTATATTCTGACCTACTCCAGGCTTAAAAGGGAGAGCGCTTGTCAGCTGTGGGTTCTCAACAGAACGGACCTGAATTTATGCGTCCGCAGCAACCCTGTCTGTCGCACGGTAGAGGCCGAGACGAACGCTGTAGGCTGCGCCAGAAAAGGGTGATACGTTTTGCGAACGATCGACTAAAGACAACGCGCGGCAGGCCCTAACCCTTTCACTGCCAAAGCAGTTAGGTTGTTGGTGCAGCCGGTGAATCAGTCTTTCACAGGCGAGTCTCGCAAAGAGGGCAAGCGAACCACCAACAACCATCTCCTACCACTCCGCTCCACCTGAGCACACATGAAGTCTCACAGTCAAAGGAGAGTATTCTGGCCAAGAGGTCATTATGATGTCATCAGGGCATGGCATGGAAGGGGTTCACATGCTAACATGACCCGATGGCACAAAAAGGACAAAACGTGAATGAAGACTTGAGGAGAATGATGATGATGGCATGACACATAAAGGACACCGAAGGCACAGTCACAAATTAATATCAGTACAAGGGAAGGAACTCTTTCAGTTACGCTTGCGGTATAGACCAATATGTGTTAACTTTCCTTTCGGCAGAAGTTTATTTATCTGCGCCAGACTCGGGCCAAGCCGCGTGTTCCAGATCCAACCATGAGCAGACCTCCAGCATAGCAACAAACCCCACGATGTCTCACTGCGATCAAGGTCCACATCTTTCTTTTAAATCTTCAATGAAAATTGAGCTTCTGTACGTGGCTTAATGATAAATCCAGTTAGTGTATACTACTACTACTACTACTACTACTACTACTACTACTACTACTACTACTACTACTACGACTGGATACTTAGAGCGCCTAACCCGCACAGGCCCTAAGCGCTTACGTTTTACACTTTCTTTACATACGTACATATTGTCAAAATTCAACGCACGCAACACAAACGCGCACACGCACGAACGCACGAAAGCACGCACGAACGCACGAAGGCACGCACGCACACAGAGTCGTATATCACGGCATTGGGACTGAAGAAGAGGTCTTTGAAAAGAGAAAGGTTTTCAAGGAAAATTGAAAAGAACTGACAGAGGTAGAATGACAGAAACAGGGAGTTGGTTTCAGATAACTGGATACCAGGCGGTAAGAGAAAAAGCGTGTATGAACTGGTTTATTGAAACGATGACATCGGCCTCAGAATCTGGATACTGTTCCTTCATTTCCTTGACTGCAGACTTGGAGGCGAGACTTCACTGAGACTGGTCTAGCAGTTTCTATACTACAGAAGTGCAAGTTGTCTCCAGTGATAGCAAACGTGTTTTTACCGTTCCCGACTTCTCTCAAGTCAATATACTTTGATCATCCCTTACAGGTCAGTTGAACTAACTACTAAAGGTTCATTAATTTTAAAACAGCATGTAAAAAGAGCATTAGAAGAACGTCAAAAGCATATATATTAATAATGATAGACATATGGATTTAATAAATCCGTAATACAAATTATCACAGTAGAAAACATATCCCTCTTGCCCACCTCCCCCGGACACCCACCACCCACACGCATACACATCCACACATCCACACCCACACCCATACTCCTCACCCAGTTCCTACATATACACTCCACTACTGTCAACCATTCTCCTCAAGCACATTGCTGGATCCATACACAGCACTCAAACCCAATATAATAATAATAATAATAAATAATTCTTATAAAGCGCTATTCTTTAACCAGAGTTAAACTCACTGCGCTGTACAAACATCTTATCACAAAAACTACATTAGCATACATTTCAGCAAACAAAAACTTAATTATTGTAGCTTAAATTACCGTTATCGAACAATAGACACACACACACACACACACACACACACACACCACACACACACACACACACACACACACACACACACACACACACACAATGACATGCGTACACCAGTCTCCGCTCGTCCACTCATACAACAATTAACAAAATATTAACTTAATGATCTCAAACAACAACATCAGTTTGAATCTATCTTATCTGTCTTATCAATCAGACAGCTACCCAGCCATACACAATGGTTAAGACAGTTCAGAGGGCTGGTCACGCCCAGCTGAGGAGTCTAACTGCGGTGGGAATAAAAGAGTTTCCTCTTCTGTTGGTTTTGTGTGCCAGTGATCTGGGGCAAGTGCTGGAACTCCCAAAACAGGGCATACTCAGGGTCCCTTAAAATAGATTCCACTTTCTGTCAAATCTGTTGGTCACAGAACAAGGATAAAGTCCTAACTTGACTACAGATTACTTCGGAGCTAAAATGACAATTCTCCGCAGGGAGTTTCGTTGCTTAGTGTTTTAACTTTTCCAAAAAATGCCACTGGCACTGTCTTTGTGCACGTGTCTCTCGGTATAAAAGACTTCAAAATGATCAGTAACCCTATAATGGGGAGCGGGGATAGCTCAATGGTTAGAGCGCCGGACTCGTGATCGAAAGGTCGCGGGTTCCAATCCCTGCAGGAGCGGCGGGAGAATTTTCTTCTCCAGGGTCAACTTTCTGTGCTGACTCTTATTTCGGTATCCGTTCCACCCCCGTGTTACCGCAGTAGCACGTAAAAGATCCTGTCATTCTGCCAAAAGCGCAGGTGGCAGGTTACAGCTAAACAGGCATACACCTTACGTATGTGGCTTTGCATGAAGTGACATGGTGCATGGTTGTATGGTGTACACAGAACGCGCCGAAATGGCAGCAGTTTCTTGTGGCACCAGCCATGCCAGCGCTGTAAGTACACCACTTCGGTGAATATTAAAAAAAACGCGCTATAAAAAAGCTATTCACTCATGTAGAATCACATGCGAGCGCAGTGAGTCTGCTCGAGAGCGGAGAATAGCGCTATATAAAAAGCGATCAATAATAATAATAATGAAGTCAGAAACAGACTGATTCATCTTTTGATTTTTTAATACACTCAAGAATAAAGATTTTACGCCGGAGACTTAGAATCTGTCTTTGTTAAAACTGCAAGATTCTTGCTACATGAGAGTTTATCAATCTGATTTACTCAGACAGTATGTACCTTCCATAACCGCGAGTGGATTTTCAGCATAGTATAGCATATTTTATTTCCAGGCTGATTCGCTGTAGGCTCTACTCTGCCGGGATGTGGCAGGCCCAGTTAGTCAACCGCACAGGGCCACATCAAAAAAAGAAAGAAAGAAGAAGAAGAAAAAAAAAGGGGGGGGGGGGGGGGGGGAGAGAGAAGAATTTTCAAAATTTGACTTGGGTGTTCACTGGAACATGGCCAAGGAGAGGAAAATCAACCTAGTTCTTCTTACTCCGCCGCAGAGCAATACGACGGAGCGACAGAGGTGGATGCGACACAACAAAATGTGACACAGAAACTTAGAAGTGCACACTAGGAGGGTTCTGAACTGGGTTATCCCGACCGCACTTTATCCAGCTGCTTGTCAACCATAATTATTGTGATCTGTCAAAGGAAAAAACAGTAAACGCCCCTGGGCTGTCCACGGCTATTGTTCTCATTTCCCGACCTTCAACTTCTCCAGTTTTCGCGCCGCCTGTACGAAAGTTTTTGCTCCGCCTGTACCTAGGTTCTCTCTCTCTCTCTCTCTCTGATCTACGATATCTACTGCCGTTTATTCTGTGTCCCTCTCCCTGATCTACCCCCCCCCCCCCCCCCCCAAACACCCTTCTGTATCTGATCTAAGCCCCCCTTCCCTTTTTTTCTCTACATACATCTAAACTTGGACCACTACAGGGACTGCCAGCCCACAATAACAACGACACGCCATCCGTGTCACTAGGCTTCCTACTGCTTGTTGGTGCACTGTAGTCAACAGAACGTGAAGCACGTGCGTCGTTGCACTGTCACTGTCGTACGTGTGTTGTGTGTCGTTTTCACACTGCATTTCCAGATGTGCTGCTGCTCTTGTTGTTGGCGGTGGTGTTGGTTGAAATAAACCAGAAGGAGAATGTTCACTTGCCTCTGGGCTCTGTCTTGTCCGTTCGGCAGCCCGACGTTGGTGACGTCACACCTGGCTGGGAGGTTTTCGTCGGAAGTGTTATACTGTTAGCCGTGTAGGGGTGAGTGAAACCGGCCATGTCTGGGTCAGTTGTCACGAACCGTAGGACAACGCTGGTTTTCCTTCCTTCTGCAAAAACTGTCCAAGAACTAACTGCATTTTCTGGATAAAGACATCACACACACACACACACACACACACACACACACACACACACACACACACACACACACACACACACACACACACACACACACACACACACACACACACACAATTATACATAGCCTGGCGGGGTAAATAAATTCTGTGGTTTTGTCCGTCATGCGTTGGTGGCTCACGGTTTCTCACGACAACCCAATCAACCGAGAAGACCATATCGGAGAGAAAACACAATTAGCCAAATCACAGTAAATATCTGATCATCTGTTCATTACACACGCCATTTTATCATTGAAGGAGAGAGAGAGAGAGAGAGAGAGAGAGAGAGAGAGAGAGAGAGAGAGAGAGAGAGAGAGAGAGAGAGAGAGTGTGTGCGCGCGCGCGCGCGCGCGTGTGTTCTGTTAGAATAGTCTTTACGGACAAGATTTTGCGCTTTATAAATACTTTAATTATTATTAAGATTGGGGAAAAAAGAGTTAAATGACCCTGGAAGACAGGGACAACTACTGGCAAAGTATGCAAACCTATATTCTGACCTACCCCACGTTAAAGAAAGGTTAAGCCTTTCGTGGTTCTAGACTCAGAAAAGGAGACCTCAGTTTCTGCATCGGCAGTACCCATTGTCAAAACTCGTGTATGCATTTTTAGCTTGAAGGTTACAACAGCGGCACCTCATCTGAAAATGTCATCAGAATTGCAGTAGACACGCCTCTCTCATTACGGTTACACAGCACTATAGGTCTACATACATCAGAATCAACGACACATGTGCACCGTGCTTGACAGCAGACAGTACCCAAAATGTCATTTGAATCAAGAGTAGGCTGCACTTGCACCTTGTACGACTCCTGTTACAGCCTGCCCGCCCTCAGTGGTCTGATATAACGGTACACACGCACTATATGTACTGAACTTCCATCCACCCTGACGTCACGTTGTCACGGCACGTTTTGTCACGCCGGCATGTCTGTAACAACACGTGTCAGTGTATTGAGGAATACGTTTCACACACTCACACACAAACACACACAATATTCTTCACCGATAAAATGGCGTGTGTGTGTGTGTGTGCTATTATTTAAATCTACAATGGGTGCACGATTTGTCACCCTCTTGCATAGTTGTGCTTTGTGTTACACGGACAAAAAGAGAGATTTTCTCGTGTTAGCGCCAAACTCGTGATCGAAAGGTCTCGGGTTCCGAGTCCCGACAGGAGCAGCAGAAGATTTTTTTTCTCCGGGGTCAATTTTCTGTGCTGACTTTTTTTCGGTATCCGTTCCACCTCAAAAGTTACCGCAGTAGCACGTAAAAGATCCCGGTCATTCTGCCTAAAGTGTAGATATATAAAATTATATATTACTAAGTAAAATGAGGTGCTTGATAAAAATCCTAAAGTTTTGAGGAAATTGAATAATTCACACCCTGTGGGTTAAAAATAATAATCTTGTTACTCTTTATTTCTCAGGTAGAACAAAAGCTCACCAATTCTTCTGAAGTTTGGGTTTAAGGACCGTAGGCTATCCCCCCCCCCCCCCCCCCCCCCCCCCCTCCCACCCTACAGACTTCTCTTTATTTATAAGATCTTCGCACACTTTTGTTAACTGCAGTAAGTTTTTCTTTTGTTCTCTCTCTCTCTCTCTCTCTCTCTCTCTCTCTCTCTCTCTCTCTCTCTCTCTCTCTCTCTCTCTCCGTCTCTGTCTCTGTCTCTGTCTGTCTGTCTGTCTGTCTGTCTGTCTCTCCCTCGTTTTTCGTTTTTCAATGACCCATTGATTTGATTTCTACTGACATTTTATGCATTCTTTGATCACTTTGATACCAGACTCGATGACACACTTTGAAACCAGGCTCAATAACATGTTGATACCAGACAGGCTCAGTGACACACTTTGATAACCATTTTGGAATGGCATGTTAACATACCAGTTGCAGGTTCACCCAGAACTCTGTGACACACTTCCATACCGTGCCTGAAGCGCCGGAACTGCCCGATTCCGTGATGTTGCTGCTGGGAGGGACAGTCACGTTGTCCCTGCTGTGGTGGCTAGTAAGTAAACATGTTGCTTTACGTCCACAGAAGTGACATGGCTAATTTGGGACGGGGAAAGCGCGGGAGGGGGGGGGGGGGGGGGGGGGGGGGGGGGTGACATTGAGTGGCTCGACCGCGCGCTCCGACCCAGAAAGACCGAGGAGGCCGTGGATCACCGCCAGAACAACAGCTATGTTAAGGCAGTGGGGACCTCGCCAATGCGTAGCAACTAGTGTACTCCGCAGTTGCTGTTTCAACTGCTTTGCGTTGCGGAGCAGAATCACAAGGACAATGTCCGTAGCACAGCTGTTGAGGAACAACTGAAGCAAAAGGCAGTCTACGTTTCTGAGCCCAGCTCCACCTCCCTGCTCTTGATCTTTCCTGGGCTCTCTTGGGGGTCCAGCACCACTTGAGGGTCCTCTTGATCTCGCCTGGACCCGCAAATGAAAGTCTAACTTCTTCGTGAGAGTCCAGCTCACCTCCCTCTGTCCACGCGATGTCTATTGTACCCCTTTGATTTGTATGGAGACCTGCATGGAATAGAAGGGGGGGAAAGCGTGTCTTTGTAGTTACAATCATGGTGTTGTCTATTTTCATGCAAACTTCAGACATCGTGGTTTTGACACGACGAGAAAAGGAGAAACAACAATTTCACTTTTGTAACTGTCGTCTCTTCAAAAAGTCGTTAGTCACCAGAACTCCTTCTTCTGTAGAATTACCGTTACTGTCATTGAGGGTGGGAGGGGGTATGTGCAGGGAGAGAAAATCAAAAATGGTTATAAATCTGAAACAGGACGAGGCTCAGAGCGCTCGTGCAGAATCAACACACAAGGAAGTTAATCAGCGCTCGAAATACGTAACACAAGTACAAAAACAAAGACCAGAGTCGCCTACGGTAACTCACCTGGCATGCGTGTCAAAGAGGATGAACCTCTGGTGGAGTTTATGTACCTTGTAATTACAAGCATGCCAGGTGAGAGTTACCGTAGGCGACTCAGGTCTTTGTTGTTGTACTTGTGTTACGCTAATTAACTCCCTTGTGCGTAGATTCTTAGTTGGTTGGTTGGTTGGTTTATTGATTAACGTCCCGTCAACCGCACAGGGAAGAGCGGGGACGGAGACAACGTCTACAGCCATTGGTTGGGTTCTGCTCTACTCCCTCCACCACCCCGAGGTCCAAGACAAGTGCTACAAGGAAATCTGTGACGCCATTGGTACTGGTCACAAAAGACTCCTTGAGAAAATACGCGCGTTTTTCACCGTCAACGTCCGCTCCACGTAGGCCTACACCTGCGGTAACATGAGCAGATGGATCTCTTCGGATTTGGGGAGGTGGGGGAGATACACCTCTGCTAGCATGCGCAGG
>JABMCL010001716.1:97500-110000 GCA_018857735.1 Alviniconcha marisindica | reverse complement strand
GAGCAAGATGAAAGAGGACGCGGGAAGCTGTTTGGCTGGCTGTCACACGTGACAGTGTTTTCTACAATACAGTCGAGTTCAGCTACTGTCACCATGGACCTATATCTACGTAGATATAGGTCCATGACTGTCACTGACCGACGAATATTCTAAACTGGAAAGAAAATCATCTCTCGATCTCTAATAACAGCGAAGGTCGACTTACTGGTGTAAGTCTCCCCCTAATTTGTTTGTTTGCACACAGGTCTCGTCTTCACGTCTGGGCCCAGGTGGAAAGAGCATCGTAAGCTGTCCCTGGAGATACTCCGCGAGTTCGGCTTGGGCAAGAACGTGCTGGCCGAGAAGATCCAGGAGGAGGTCTCTCACTACATCAAGGCCATTGAGGACCACCAGGGAGCGCCAGTGGACCTGCACGTACTGACGAGCACCAGCGTGTCCAACAACATCTGCTCCATCGTCTTTGGCAAGCGTTTCCACTACGATGATCCAGCCTTCACCAAGTACTTGGCCTTACTAGACGCCAATGTCAGGACTATAGGAAGTACGTACCACGACACATAATTATTAGAGATACATATATTATTCCGTTGGTGTCCACCACCAAACGCTGTAAGACCAGTGTAGAACTGGTTTAAAGCTCCGCGAGGGGGCGGGGATAGCTCAGTGGTCAGAGCGCCGGACTCGTGATTGAAAGGTCGCGGGTTCCAATCCCTGCAGGAGCGGCGGAAGAATTTTCTTCTCCAGGGTCAACTTTCTGTGCTGACTCTTATTTCGGTATCCGTTCCACCCCCGTGTCACCGCAGTAGCACGTAAAAGATCCCGGTCATTCTGCCAAAAGTGCAAGTGGCAGGTTGCAGCTAAACACGCATACACCTTACGTATGTGGCTTTGCATGAAGTGACATGGTGCATGGTTGTATGGTGTACACAGAACTTCCGCCGAGAGGGCAGCAGTTTCATTTGGCACTAGCCATGTCAGCGCTTAAGTACACCACTTCGGTGGATATTCAAAAGCGCGCTATAAAAAGCTAGTCATTCATGCAGAATCACATGCGAGCGCAGTGAGTCTGCTCAAGAGAGCGGAGAATAGCGCTATATAAGCAATCATCAATCAAAAGCTCCGTAATTTGCGCTCTATATTGCAGCCACCGCTGCCCTCATTTTTTTCCCCTTCCTGAGCCGTCTGCCAGGCGACTGGTTCAACGCCAAGGCAGTGCTGTCCAACGTGAGGGTGATAGAGGACACGTTCATCCGGCCTCAGATCGAGAGCCACTTGAAGACCTTCAGCAAGGACACCATCACGGACTACATCCACGCCTACATCCGTCAGATGACGAAACGGCGTGAGGATGGGAAGGACACCAGTCTCGACGGTGGGTGCATGTTAGCGAAAGAACAATCTGAAACAAAGGCGATTGCAACAGCGTTGAAAAGACCCTAGATGGTGAGCTGTACGCTGTACATTACCACTGAGCTCACTTTTTAAATGTTTTTAACTATAGGCCAAGTATCTGGTTTTGTTTGTTTGTTTCTTTGTCTTCGTGTGTGTGTGTGTGTGTGTGTGTGTGTGTGTGTGTGTGTGTGTGTGTGTGTGTGTGTGTGTGTGTGTGTGTTTGTGTTCATTTTTCTTTCTTTCAGCTCGCCCTTACGTTGATATTTTCACACAAAACAAAAGCACTCAAATGTTTCAGTCTATGACAAAGTGAATACTTTTGAATTATATATTTTACATTAAACTACAGTCCATTTGTTAAATCGACGATTTAAACCATGTTACAGGCACCGTAAGTGCTCCGTACGTGATACTGGCTTTGGACATAGGAACTCAAAAGTCAGGCGGATGCAAAAACTACTTACAAATCAAATGGCGCAAAGTGCGTGAACATCGACAGAAACAAACCAGTCAGCTTGGTGCAGTGTGATTAAGACGGTTGCTCTGTTACTTAATTTGCGATTTCTAACACGCCTGTGATTAATGTTTTGTGTTTTGTCAGTGTTTTGTGTTTCGTATAACTTTTTATTTTTATTTTACATCAACTCCTTGTCTATCTTCTTCTTTGCTTCTTTCATATTTTATTATTATCTATTTATCTTAATTCTTACTTTCTGGCCAAAGCGCTTGTGTTTCTTTTTTCCTTGTGTTTCGTTGTATAGGTGAGTACATTTCTTAAGATCTGTTCTATTTTGTGTTTTGTGTCATTGTCAGAATTCAGTCTCCTGAAGGCCACGAGTGACCTGTTCCTAGCGGGGACGGAGACAACATCCACAGCCATTAACTGGACTCTCCTCTACCTCCTCCACCACCCCGAGGTCCAGGACAAGTGCTACAAGGAAATCTGTGACGTCATCGGCACTGGTCGCCTTCCCAGCTTTGGCGACAAGGCGAACATGACCTACTTGGATGCCACTACAATGGAGGTTCTCCGCGCAGCCAACATCGCTCCTTTGGCCACGTATCATGCCGCACCCCATGACATCACTTTCCGAGGTCACATCATTCCCAAGGACGCTGTGATCCTGCCGAACTTGGATTCCGTCTTGCAAGATCCTGAGATCTGGGGTGATCCTGAGAACTTCCGGCCCGAGAGATTTATCGACCCTGATGGCAAAGTCAAGCGACCGGAAGAGTTCATTCCCTTTGGCATGGGTAAGTACGACGCCTGTGATTCTTGTGCACGGCTTGACCGAAATAATCAATGCAGAGCAATGCAGAAAGCATAATTATATTTAATTATTTAATTTCAATTGAGTTATAGCTGCGCACGTTTACGAAACGGTGTGCATATATCAGACAAACCACAAGAGATGACCTTCAGAACAAATGAATGTCTTCCTTTTCATTAAGGAGAACCAGCAGCGCGTTGCGTGTTGGTGTCTCTGTAAGATTCCACGTCACCTAATTTCATTGGCGTGTGTTTCTATCGGCCAACAGCTCACCTGGTCACAGCCCGCACGTCTCATCATTAGTGCATTTTTTTATTTTTAAATCTGTATATTGTGTGCTGTTTGGCCAACATAGGAATCTCCGTGTTTTGAAAGTGCCCCGTTGATTTTCTATGCGAGTGTACGATTAGAGGGATAAGACTGTAATACACACAACTGGTCTGAAGCCGCCGTGGCGCCATTCATGTTTCAGGAATTTCCGTCTTTCGAAAGTTCCCCGTTGTATTTTATATATATGTGAGTGTGCGATTAGCAGGATTAGACTGTAAAGCACACAGCTTGCCTGAATCCTGCATGACCACTTTCATTGTCTCCCTTGCGTGTTGGTCTTTCACGGTGTATTTTCATCTCTTCTGCGTGTCGTACAAAACGTATTTTCTTCTTCTTCTTCTTTAAGCGTTCTTTACAGCAAATCGAGGCTTTGGTTTGAGCGTTTTAAGGAACTGCTGCTCCGTTTTGCACAGGTCGCCGCGTGTGTCTGGGAGAGTCGCTTGCCCGGATGGAGCTGTTTCTGTACGTGTCCAGTCTCGTACAGCGTTTCCGCTTCCTGCCACCGGAAGACGGAACTCTGCCATCTTTGGAGGGAATTCTGGGTGCAACTTACACTCCCAAACCGTACCGGATCAGAGCTGTCCTCAGAGAATGAGAACGAAGCGCTGTGGGAAAACTGCTGTGACCAGTGTTCAGTTTGATGGTCATATCCAGTGGTTTGCATCTGGATTTATACATTGCAGGGACCATTTTTGGTCATTTTTGCATCTGTTCGCTTTCCATGACCTTCGCCCACATTTACAGTGTCAGGACTGATGTGAGGAAAGATTCCAAACTAATAAGAAAAACTGTACTTTTAGTTTCTGAGTGCGATCGTAATGAGCATTCGCTTTTCTTCATTTTCTATTTTTGTATGTACGCCAGTGTACATACTGCTTACGATGAATTTTTGTGTCTGCTTTTCACTCGTTATCGCATACATTTTGCGTCTGTGTGTGTGTTTGTTTATGCCCGTCTGTATAATCACGCTAAGATTACCCTGCAAAATGCGTGCATTTACTCCTAAAAGGTACATTTACTGTTACGTTATCATTATTGACTGATGAAATTTTAACAAAGAAATCAATTCTAATGTGATTCCCCAGTGAAATGCTAACTGTACTAATAAATACTTACCAAAGTCTATGGTACTAAACTACCCAGTGTTTCCACGGAAACCATTGGCTATACATCTACATGGCTCGGTGGTCGGATGAGGGTGGAGCTAATGACTTGGGTGACTTTGCTGGTCTCACGGCTGGTTCGTTTGTCGGTTTGTAGGACAACTGATCGATTTAGTTGTTTACGTATGCTCTATAGGCCTTATGTGTGTGCGTGTGTGTGTGCCAGGGGTGGGAGGAGTATTTATGTATATGCATGTATCCGATTTTATATGAGATTGATTATTATTAGATTTGTAACTTTTTGCAGTCACAGTACAGCTACATTTTTGTATATATATATATATATATATATATTATATATAGAGAGAGAGAGAGAGAGAGAGAGAGAGAGAGAGAGAGAGAGAGAGAGAGAGAGAGAGAGTGATTTATTTGAAGAAATCTATGATCTGTACCTACAGCGCTGTACGTAACTGAAAGTTGATTATAATATTTGTTTATACTCCCTTGCCTTGTGATATGTATGTAAACGGAGACAGTGCAATGTCCCTCTCTCTGTGTCTCTCTGTCTTTGTCTCTCTGTCTCTGTCTCTTTGTCTCTGTCACTCTCTCTCTCTCCACACACACACACACACACGCACGCACGCACGCACGCACGCACGCACGCACGCACGCACGCACACACACACACACACACCACACACACACACACACACACATACACACAAGTAAAATGGATTAAGACAACAAGTTCAGTTTAGTATACATATATTGCATAACAGTCTTGCAAGACGTATACGGAACAACAACAACAACAATAATAATAATAAAGGGACAAAATCGTGTGAACAATGAACAACTTGTGTATGTTTTAATAAGTCATGTTAGAGTTTTATAAGACTGAGACATGCTAGCACACAAGTTCAGTCAACGAATGTGAAAGCGCCATCGTGAACAGCTAATCCATGTAATTTCAATCAGCCATGTTAGAGTTGTAAAAAAAGAAGAAAAAAAGACACCTGCAAGCACATAATGTCAAACAACACGAATGAAAGCCCTATCGTGATTTGTTTTGTTGTCGTTGTTTTTGTCTACTCAGTTAAACGCGACAGATAAAGCAGTACCTTAATTGCGTGATCTGTCCGTATTAACAATCATACAAAGTGTGACTTTATCGGGTGAGAACGTTACCAAAGAAATGCTTCCTTCACCTGTGTGGCCTTGGTCTGTTTCACACAGTCAGCTGTCCACACAGTGAGACAGGCCCACCAACCCCAGAGCAAGTTCCGCAGTCCTGCCTCCCCAATACAAGGAAGCACGGACACGGCACAGGTCCCAAGGAGCCTCGCTGGCAGAACAAGCTCTGGGGCTCCAAAGAGGACGTGGTACAGACAGCAACGGTTCATCAGCACCATCAAGCTAGACGTCTAAGGACAATCCTGGAACGCTGACGAAGGAAAATTGTTTCACGCAACGTTGGCACGTTGGCAGAATGTCAAGATCATCGAAAGAGCTATTGCTTATTAACGTCTCGCCAGAAGAGAGAAAGTTAAGTCCGTCCACTGACGTACGGTCTGAAAAAAGGGAGGTGCCGTCCACGTGTTTCAAAGATTTACCGGCATCAATCAAAAGTGCTGTTGCTAAGCTTTCTTTCCATATCCACGATGGCTACCTTCGACAAGTATAAGTCCTGAATAAAGTTGTTTGAAATGTGTTTAACGGATTTTGTACTATTTTTAGACCGTGGACACTCTCATAAAAAATATCAGTAGAAAGATCAGTCTTTCTTCTTTAAAGTTATACTAAAATAAGAGTTCAAAACTATTCACACGTCCAACACTCAAACGCCGAAACGTGATAACAAAGAGATTTTATTACCACAGCCGCACGGTCAGCCATGGCCGCTGAGGCGACCGCACAAGCGATCGTGCATTGCGTGTAAACGATCTTGTTGATGAGTAAAAGTATTAATCTTTTTCTTGAAAGCCAGATTAAGTTGTCAAATGAATGCTTCTGTCAGTAAAAATGAAAAATGAAGCGGTCTGTGAACGATCGCAAACACGGGCGAGAGCTGGTTTGGGTGCCAATGGGATGATCGACAAATGTATTTATAAACAGTAATTCTAGCAAACTTTTCTACTAATGACAGTCTAGGAGAGGCTTTATTGGTAATATCCATGGAGACAGTCGGAAATTCCTGTGACATTTGAAGTGCCATTTTGGGCCACAAATATCATCAGAATCAGTCAAACAGATCCAGCGAATGTAGCCAACATTTGCAACAAAAGTGACTGATTCAGTCTGTAAATGGGTGAGTGGATCAATTGTTTTATTGACATCAGCACTCAGGAAGCGTGCACGGTTACTCAGAAATTAGATCTAGATCAAATGCCTGACAGGAGCATACGCATGCCGAAGGACACATAATTATCTATGATTACACTCACGTTCTGTTGCAAATTTTGGGTTTATTCGTTTCGTATATATTAGGCTGCAAAAAGAAGACATAGCCGAGACTGCTGTGCACTTTGTTTTGAAATGGGGGTTTGAAGTCAATCCAGTTAGCAACAATTCCAGGATGTTGGAGACAGAGGATTTGGGGGACATCGCTTCCGCATATATGCCCTTGAAACGTGGCCTGTAAGGTGATGCAAGGTCACCCTGAAAAAAATGGACTTTTAAATTTTCTCTGTGATCAATCAGAAAAGTATGGCATCATGTAGAGTTCTGAACTGTGGTTATCTGTTTACAAAAAGTAAGGTGATACGACAAGTAGAAGAGGAGTTATGATTTTTTTAATACCATTTTTAAGATTGATGGATGTCATTTTTTATGAATTTAGCAAGTTTGATGAGAAATATCTGGAAGAATAATCAAAATGAAGGTCTACAAAACATTGGGCCTATTATTTGTACTGTGGAGAATGCGATTCCTAAATATTAGACAGGTTATATGCAAAATAGCTTCCAGGTAGGACCTTAAATCTCAGGATATCTCTGATTTGCATTTTGTGGACAAATTGGGGCAAAACATTAAATATTAAAAAAATCATAACTTCGGAACTACTCAAGTGATCAACATAACATTGGTATCACTGAAATCAGATACAAAAAATATATAAAAAATATATAAAAAATCTATGCAAATATATAAAGTCTGACAGTCAACTATTGATTTTCAAAATCACTTGACTACCTACAAGAAAATGGCAATAGTGACCATTTGCTATCACCGTAGCATTTTCCAAACAGCATTACGTCAACAAGATGAAGAGTCCCCCCCAAAAATAATAATAATAAATAAATAAATAAACAAACAAACAAAAAACAGCAAAAAACATCATCAACAACAACAAAACAAAACAAAAAACACCAAAACAACAACAACAAAACAAACAAAAAACCAAAACAACAACAAAACAAAAAACACTCACCAAAACAACAACAAAACTCGTCGGGGGGGGGGGGGGGGGAGCGTGGGGGGGGGGGGGGGGGGATTCTTTTTCGCTCTATTTATTGCTACTGCAAATCTGACGGAGCGCTTCAGTCAAGACTGCATCAGTCAAAATCGTGAACCATTTGATGGAGAAGACTGTTGGACGGTTTTTGCCCTTGCAAAGCCGGGTAAAATTTGTCACTGATTCAATAAATCGACTGCTTCAGAACAAAGAGCAGCTATCGCATTCTTATGTTCGTTGTATTGCCACAGCCTTGGTTTTCCGCAGTGTGTTATATCACGCCACTAATCGCTTTCTGTCGGTCAGTCATAATTATTTAGGGACACGTAAATGGTTTAAGCCTTATCGCAACTGTCTATAGTGTGCACACAATGTGCTTGACACATAGACCGGCATTGTTTTATGTGAATCAAATGTACTGTAATTAAAGGCAGGGTAAAATTATGACTTTGGTGGTATCACTGTGGGAAGCAATGCTGGAATGACAAAGTCGGCGGCTAAAGACTGCTCCTGACTGGGAGCAAGGGAAGTAAGCACAGACTACACAGTGACTTTGGCATCCATGTGCGTCGGGTTGTCCCCCTTCGTCCTCAGTTTGGAATGTTCACAAACGCACGCACGCACGCACGCAAGTACACACACACACACACACACACACACACACACACACACACACACACACACACACACACACACACACACATCGATTTGTTCGTGAGCCCACTGGAAATAGGCTTAGCTAATAAGCAGCAATGTTACAATGCACTCTGGCTTACTTTTCTCTCGAAAAGCTGCTGATTTATGGACATTGCCGCACGAGCATTACAGAACAGAAAATACTTTATTGATCCCTTTTCGAGAAATGACGGTGTTAACTCGCACATAAAAACAACAAACAATGACCCTCCACCACTCACGAATTAGCAAAATGTCTCTCTGGGGTTAAAACAGTTCAGAACCATTCTTGTAGTAACAGAGTACGGCGAGGAATAATGACCCCCCCCCCCCCCCACCCCACCCAGCCCCCAGCTCGACCCCCCACCCCCACCCCCACCCACCCCCTCCCCTCCCACATTCAGTCCTCTCATCACCACATCCAGCATTTTCGATCCCCGCGGTCAGCTCTAGCAGGGCCACCCAGCACTGAACAAGTCCAACGGAAGACCATCACGAAGAGCGGCCATTCTTCAAGAGCAAGACCACGTGGGTTTGTTGATCTGATGCAGCGTGTATCGTTATTTGTCCTTACGTTGATCATTTCCGTCGGCCATGGGACAATTAGGCATCAGGATGAAGAGCAAGATCACGTGAGTTTGTTGATCTGATGCAGCGTGTATCATTATTTGTCCTTACGTTGATCAGTTCCGTCGGCCATGGGACAATTAGGCATCAGGATCCGGACATGTTCCTGTTCACCTTCCAACAGCACATGATGGCCGAGAGGATGAAGACGAGGGTGAAAGAGATGTAGACGGAAGCATATTTTTGGTACACTATCATGGACAGCATCAATTCTGCACAACGAAGGAACGTTATTTTAAAATTAAAAGCGCCAAGTTGTCGAAGAATGAGCCTTTTTATCAAGTTCTATCAGTCATGCGATCATCGCAGTTTCCGTCGTCCTACTTCATCACCCCTACACGTACCGGCGGTGACGTTCCAAAATGCCCCGACCCCCCAAGTAAGCGTACTACTGATCTAGAAGGACACGAATAGCTGCTCGCCATTCGAGAGTGTTGAGCAGAGTGAGGCAAGCAGTCCGCCATGTTGATGCGTTCAGCTGCTCTCTCGCAGACTACTTCAGAAGCAGGAAAGAGCGGGGTTTTGGTTGGAGTGTGCGATTCTCATGTTGTGCAGCTTGGGCTTGCAGTCGCCGATGTTGCCCAGCAGAGAGGTAACAGGGATTCACCTTTCACAGGGGACTGTTTTGTTGCTTAACCCCTTCACTGCCCCAGCCTGTAAAATTTCCAGGCTGAAAGATGCACGGATGCGCCCGCAAACAGTCTATTTTCCAGTCCTACAACACATCTACTTTCAATGCTATGCGGTTTGGTGAAAATCCTTTCACATGCCAGTGCGAAGAAGAAAACAAAAGGGCTTGAAGGTTTCAGATTTCGCAGTTTTATTGGTCGCAGTTTTCGAATCACATTATGGCAGTGAGGGGGTTAATGCATGACTATACAGTGACAATTTCTAGAGTTCAACTAACAACCATGCACCCTGCTCCCTTCAACGTTGATCTCGGATATTACTGAAGGAGAAGCACGGTGGAAGTAGAAGAAGAAGGCTAGCCACTGCACTGCCACAGCCCCCTCAGAAACCATGGATCAGCAGAGGTCCGTGCTTTGAGGGCAACAGATTTTCTTGTCAGCTCCACCATTTTCTCAGTGGTTGCATATCCTTCTCGAAGGAGCTGTCACAGTCACAGAAATTCTGGGTCCTTGATCTAATAATCTTTTTTGCGTTTGAAGTCACACTGTTCGAAAGCGCTGTGGATACTTCAGTGGATATTTGTCAAAAACGCGCTATAAAAACTAGCCACTCATTCAGACTCACATGCGACAAGAACGCACTGACTGACTGAGTCTGCTCGAGAGCAGTGAATAGTGCTGTATAAAAGCGATCAACAACAACAACAATACTGCGCTAGAGACGATTTAATTAGGTTCCAGTTTATTGTTCACACCGTTATCTTGGCCGGAGGGTCTGTCTCTGGGGTTGTGAACCCGTTATGACTAGTCCAAGTAAATCTAAATTACTTTTTCATGTAATACAATATAATAATCCTTTCCATGCAGGCTAATGAAATTCGCTTAAGCACGTCAGCTAGCATGTAGGTCAATAACCGCAAAAAAGCTGAAAGCAAAAAGCTTGACTTAGGAATTTAAAGACGACATAGGAATTTCTGGATCTGGATCTGGATTTATACATTGCAGGGACCTTTTGGGACATTTTTACAATGGAGCTGGGAGAGCGAAAAGCAAATAAAACTTGTACTTAAAAGGAATGGTCTGTACAGTTTGTCATTTTACTCTATTTAAAAACTGGCTAAGACACATTTTTGCTCTGACTGCCTATGTGTGAGTGCCCCTTGCAGATTAGAATGCAGAGACAGAATCTGCTGTGACCACCGTGTCTTCCAGCTTGTTCCAGTCAGCCACAGTTCTTACGAAGAATGAGTTCTTGTACTGCTCAGTCTTGCTGTCTGGAATCTTGAAGCAACAGGAGTTTCGAATTTAAAGACGACTTAGGAATTTGAAGACCTCCTCTCGACCCATGATCAGAACTAAAGAGAGAACCCTTTTGTTATGTTGAATTCCAAGGATAGTAAATTTTGTGCTCTCTCCAATTTCTCGCCTTTGACGTATATGCCAGGACAGCGTCAACGGATCCAGTCAAAATTACAAGATTACTAGAATATTTATTTGCCAGTGACATTAGAATGTGCACAGGAACTTGTGATGACGTTCCATTCATTACAGAGTGCTTATAAATAAACACAATAATACAATTAGCCATGTATAAAAGTTAATGTAATAATCTCATTCTTGCAATGGAAACTATCTCACTCACACACGCAAGCACGCACGCACACACACACATACACAAACACACACACACACACACACACGCTGACATGCAATACATTTTCGGAGTTTCGCACAAGTGCGGGTGCCAGCAATCAAAATCAAGATACAGTGCAAGAAATTTCGCCTACCAAATTGTTCCCAGTCTTCCGTGATTTCGCTGTTCCCGTTAGCGAGTAATTTCCGAAGGTACATTTGTTCCAAATCCTTGACCTGTGGCACAAAGCTAATCAACTCCTCAGAGTGATGATCATCAAATGACAACAGCGAGTGTGAATAAACGATTGACACAGACTACCAAACTGATGACGCGTGGGAAGCAAGTGACGTGTTTTAAATGACGAAATATTATTATTGCAAACACATCAAAGATTCAAAAGAACGCTTATTTGTATGACATAGACAACAATATTATTATTGATTTTGATTGGTGTGGCCTTTACCTGACCAATAATAATAATATTATTATTATTATTCATAGCTTTTATATAGCGCTGTTCTCTGCTCTCGAGCAGACTCACTGCGCACATTGGCATGTGATTCTGAATGAGTGACTGTATCCGTTTATAGCGCGTATTATTAATATCCACGGAAATGGTGTACTGGTAGCGCTCTGTGGATGTTGCATGGCTGGTGCCACGTGAAATGCTGCCGTTTCGGCACAAGTTCTCTGTACACCATTCAACCATGCACCAGGTTACAGTGTCACTTCATTCAAAGCCACATAGGTAGGGTGTATGTGTGTTTAGCTGTAACCTGCTACCTGCACTTTTGGCAGAATGACCGGGATCTTTTACGTGCTACTGCGGTAACACGGGGGTGGAACGGATACCGAAATAAGAGTCAGCACAGAAAGCTGACCCTGGAGAAGAAAATTATCCCGCCGCTCCTGCCGGGACTCGAACCCGGGACCTTTCGATCACGAAACAATCAACACACAAGGGAGTTAATTAGCGCTTGAAATACGTAACACAAATACAACAACAAAGACCCGAGTCGCCTACGGTAACTCTCACCTGGCGTGCGTGTAAATACAAGGTACATAAACTCCATCAGAGATACACCCTCAGTCCTTTGTAATTGTGTGCTGATTCTGCACGAGCGCTCTGGGCCTCGTTCTGTTTGAGATTTCTGACCCAATAATCTTTGAACTCTAGCTACAGGATCGCCATTTTGTTCAGTCATTTATATGCAGAAGGATCCGTGTGTTGTTTTTCTTCTAATGACTGTGTAGAATAAAACAGAATGTTTAGCGGAAGGGAGAGAGAGAGAGGGGGGTCGCGATGAACCTGGCACGAGCAGTTTGATGGTGCTGTTGCAGCAGTGCTTGCAGAATGGCAGAAAGTTAGCCGGGCCGTCTGTG
>JABMCL010001716.1:87500-95000 GCA_018857735.1 Alviniconcha marisindica | reverse complement strand
TAAACAGAACACGTCCAGGCACTTGTGGTCAAGCTAAACAGAACACGTCCAGGCACTTGTGGTCAAGCTAAACAGAACACGTCCAGGCATCCGTGGCTAAGCTCCATGAGCTAAACACGTTCAGATGCCCGTCGCTAGGCTTCACGAACTGAACACGTCCAGGTACCCGTGGTTGGGCTGAACAGATAGAACACGTCCAGGTACCCGTGGTTGGGCTGAACAGATGGAACACGTCCAGGTACCCGTGGTTGGGCTGAACAGACAGAACACTTCCAGGTACCCGTGGTTGGGCTGAACAGACAGAACACGTCCAGATACCCGTGGTTGGGCTGAACAGATAGAACACGTCCAGGTACCCGTGGTTGGGCTGAACAGACAGAACACTTCCAGGTACCCGTGGTTGGGCTGAACAGACAGAACCCGTAGTCAGGCAAAACGGAACACATGCATCCGGGTACCCGGTTTTATGTTCCATGGGCTAAACACGTGGAGGTACCCGCGGTTAGACTAAGCAGACAGAACACGTATAGGTACCCGTGGCTAGACTAAACAGACAGAACACGTATAGGTACCCGTGGTTAGACTAAACAGACAGAACACGTGCAGGCACCCGTGTTTAGACTATACAAAGCATGTCCAGATTTCCGTGGCTATGCTCCACAAACTGAACACGTGCAGGTACCCGTGGTAGGCTAAACGAAACACGTCCGGGTACCCGGTTTTACGTTCCATGGGCTGAACAAGTCCAGCTACCCGTGCTTAGATTAAACAGACAAAACACTCCAAGTACCCGGGGGTAGTATAAACAAAACACGTCCAGATATCCGTGGTTAGGCTCCACAAACTGAACACGTGCAGGTACCCGTGGTTAAGCTAAACCCTCCACCATCGTCAAGATTTATTTAGCAGGCTGGGTAGCGCAGTTCTGGGGCAGCTGGCTGTCTTGGTGAAAACAGTACCGACGTGCTAAAGGGAATTACTTTGAGGACTCCCAGTCGGAGAGAAAGAGGTCAACAAGACAAATAAACTGCTCCGTTATGAAACTATGTCAATCCAGTGCCAACAGATACGCGTTCCGTTTGATTCTATGGGCATGGAACAGCGTTCGTAGTTTACGAGTCTAGATTACTCAGTCCTCAAAAAAGACCTCGGATTTCAAAGGAAGCCCTTTCTGGTCTGCCCAAGAAATCCTCTTTTTTAACCCTTTTCTGTCATCGTGTGAAGCGTCCGTCTCTTTTTCTATGCTGCTTCTTAAGCTTTGCGGCCTCAGACAGGTAATTGTAACAGAAGAGTCCTCCAGTGCACGTACCTCCGGTGCCACCTCGCCCAGCACCTGTTCAAAGAGTAGAGAACCCTTCGGAAGGGCTGACCTAGAAATCACGAGTTCTCGCTCTTCATCATCTTCCCAGTCCGGAGTTTCCGTCAATCCGAACCAGAGTGAATCTTCCTCACAACAATATGTGCTCAGGTATCGGTCTTGGTCCGTTTTGCTCAGTCCCATAAAATACAGCTGGTTAAGTTCTTCCTTCTCGCGTTCTTGCTGGCACAGGGAGCAGTGGTTAGATACCGACGTGTCCCACTCGCGGCCCGGGGTCAGCAGGGAGTGGAAATCGCAGGAGCAGCAACTTGAAGCGCCCTTGACACGTGCCAGTCCCGCCTTCTCGTGCTGGGCTCCTGGTTGTGAGCTGAGCTGGAGGTCCTGCGAGTTGGCCAGCGTGTTTTGGACAGGTGATGCCCGAGTGGCCATGGTCTGCGACAGAACAGGGTCCAGGGAGGACCGTTCTGAAACTGCCGAGGGTTCTGACACGCAGTCGGTGCCAGGATTGATATCAGTGCTTGGAACCATCGCGTCTAATCCGACACCTTCAGGCGGATTCTGAAATGAGTGAAACCAATCTTAAAACAAGGATTTGGGCGACCATTGCAGCGGAAAGAGGAGGAGAAGAACAACAACAACACCAAACAAAAACAACAGCAACGATGACGACGAGAGCAACGATGATGACAAAAGTAACTTCTTCTACTACTACTGCTGCTGCTACTACTACTTCTACTGCTACTGCTGCTGCTGCTACTACTACTACTACTACTACTACTACTACTACTACTACTACTACTACTACTACTGCTGCTGCTGCTGCTGCTGCTGCTGCAAGCACAGGAAGTGTTGGCCTCTAGCCTCCGTGCGCTTGGAAGAACCACAGCTTGCTTTCACACACCATCAGAGATGGTGACAGATCAAACGCTCTTCAATCAGATCCAGCAAGAAGTGCTCTGCTCATTAAACCCGGCAGACATGGAAACGCTAGCCGTGTCTGATACCTAATTATGTGTCAGACTGAACCGGTGTTATAACGATTGAATGGACGATTCGTCCTGAGGTGACTGTGCGGCGGACAGGGATGTTAAACCCCAGGAACTAACTAACACTCTACTCGTGGACAGCGACCAGGGAGGTCACACACCTCTCCTGGAGAAAATGCACTGGCTTCCCATTTCAGAACGTATTATTACTATTAAGTCGCTTGTATGTATTTCAGTGCTATAAATGGTTCTGGTCCTGCTTACCTCTCTGAACTGCTACATGTCTACACTCCGTCTCGTACACTGCCCGTGGCACAGGCATGGTCACGAAACAGATGATCATACCTCAGATATCGAACATGATTCAAATTGAAGTTCAGAAGAAGTTTACTATTGATGGTATATGCATACAATGAAAATCTGTCTTCTGGTCCTCTCAAGTACAGTTACAACACTAAACAATTAAGCAATTTGTAATGCCCGCTATGAATGGAACGTCATCAAACCCGGTTCCTGTGCACATTTTGATGTCAATGGCAAATGACTCTACTTGTATCCTTGTGGCACTGGCACACACACACACACACACACACAACACACACACACACACACACACACACACACACACACACAAAAAGAGAGAGGGGGAGGGACGGACGGACGGATGGAGAGGCAGAGAGAATGTGAGAGATAGTGAGAGGGGGAGGGGTATTTACTAGGGTAAAGGACAAGCATGCATGCTTTTTTTGCGTCCAGCCGACTGGACTATTCCTGATCTAATTATACATGTACACATTTTCTAAACTACGACACACCGTTACACACATGTAATAAATGATGTTTAGACATAAAACAGGATAATTTTTTTGTTTAAACCAAACATAATATGAGAGAGAGAGAGAGAGGGGGAGGGGGGGTAAAACAGGGTAACAAATGTTGTACAGTTCAACATCTACATTCACTGTGCTGTTCTTTTCTCTCTCACCTGAACGATCCGCTTGTCAGCAAGCACGAGTCATCCAACAAGTCATTCCTTTCACAGCGTAACGCAGTCTGTCTGTGGGCCAGGCGGGATCTGAGCTTCCCCAGCAGGCCCACTGTCACTTTTGTCCACAACCACCTCAGTCAGGCCGCCAACACCCCTGCCGTACAAACAGAGCACGCTGAGTCCTTACAGTGGCCCGGGTTTTCGCTCTGGCCGATGGCCGGTAAACTCCACACTGTTTTCCAAAATCACTTTCCCTTTCTGCGGTGGAGAGAGTGCGCTTTCCCCACAGTGCCGGGCACAGTGTCTCCTCGCATGCCTGGTTGGAAACGCCGCTTTACACCCATTGAGTGCCTCCTCCCCTGTTATATACTGCAGGTCACGTGTCCGCTTTCATTAGCCATCCACTTGTCGTCTGGGGGCCGCTTGGTACGGCTTGCACGTGTCATTAGCATAATTGTTCCGTGGAGGACCGGCCCGTGAAGGTTGGTCAACAGTACCTGCCGGCCTCAGAGTCCGGGGCCAGGATTACCAGCACCGAGTTCTTTATGTGTGCCTGTCGTGACGAAACGTTTCCCAACCTCCACTGTTGCCTTGTCGGCCACTTGGGGCTAGGTCTGATCGGGTGGTGGTGCTGGTTGAAGTGGTGGAGGATTAGTGAAACACAAACTGTAACTTTGCATGACTTATTTCTGGCGTCATGAACGACGCGGCTTACTTAAGAGAGAATGGAGCACTTTTATTTAGGATGTGGGCGTAATCTACATGTAATCTGACTTTTTCTCTTTGCTTACGGTCCACCATCAGGAAGAAAAACTGGGCTGGGAGCAAGGGCAGATTCTACAAAGTGGAGTAGGCACTTTCCTTTGATCCCTAATCCACTTGTAATCCCTGGTTCTGTGGGTTTTATTGCATCTTTACAAAGGTGAATAACAAACAATACTACAATCGGAAGAGGAAACTGTTCATAATAGCACAGTAATTATGCGATCGAAACACATGAAAGGTTCAAAAGAACGCTATTTATTAGGACAAAACACAACCTGCACATTTTCGGGGTAATCCCCTTTATCAAGCTACAAAGCGATACTTAAACAACAGTTAGACGATAAAAAACGATGAAAAATGAGATGAGATGAGAAAAATTGAGCTGTGTTGTTTTTCAGTCCAGTGCTTGGAAGAATGTTCAAGAATGAATGAACATTCTTCCAAGCACTGGACAGGAAAACAATATAACTCAACCAAAAATGGTTCAATGGTTTAGCTTTCCATCTCATTTTTCATCGTTTTTAACCGTTTAACTGTTGGTTAAGTGTCGTTTTGTAGCTTGATAAAGGGGATTACCCCGAAAATTTGCAGGTTGTGTTTTGTGCTAATAAATAGCGTTTTTAAAAAACTTTTATGTGTTTCGATCTTGTTTTAGCAGTCATTCTTGTTTCAGATTATTTATTTTACAGTAATTATGCGTAAATAAATGCTCAAGCTCAATTTATTTTATTTTATTAGAGTGAACTGAGCATGATCAACACTGGCCAAGACCCCAGCCGAATAAAGAGCAGGCACAAGTACGCGCGGAGCCATTGTTCAACTTCTGTCCATGAACAGACCCTCGACAAACTAGGAACCAGCCCTGACCGTCTGGATGGTTCTGTTATCCACTGTAGATGATATATAGCCCCACTCACAATCCAGCAGTAAGTCCTCCAGACTGTTATGACAAAGAGTAATAAAAGCAAAGCTCGCCTTTGCTGGTACACTTCGCCGTTTATGTATATCTTAGAGAGCATATGACTCTCAAGAGAGGACTCGCCCTGATATAACCTTCCTGGCTGACTGGGCGTAAAAACAACAACCAAGTTACTTACTTACTTACTCAAGAGAGGACAGCCTACCGCAAAAGTTCCCTTTTGTCCTTCAACCAAGAATGGCTATAGGATGTGTCTCTGCAGCCACAGACATTCAATGGCAGTTGGCTGCTGAACCAAGAGCGGGTTAAATCAACAAACAAGGGAGTTAATTAGCGCTCGAAATACGTAACACAAGTACAACAACAAAGACCTGAGTCGCCTACAGTAACTCTCACCTGGCATGCGTGTAAATACACAGGTACATCCTCATGCAAAGGTCATCGTGCTTCTTCACTGATTGATTGATTGATGATCGCTTATATAGCGCTTTTCTCCGCTCTCTTGAGCAGACTCACTGCGCTCGCATGTGGTTCTACATGAGTGACTAGCTTTTTATAGCGCGTTTTTTGTTTTGTTTTTGTTTTTAAATATCCACCGAAGTGGTGGACTTACAGCGCTGGCATGGCTGGTGCCACATGAAACTGCAGCCATCTCGGCGCAAGTTCTGTGTAAACCATACAGCTGTGCACCATGTCACTTCATGCAAAGCCACATAATTGGGCGAATGTTAGTTCGCGAACCTAGTAGGAAGTATTCGGCGAACCTAGTTGGTTCTTAATTGGACGAACTTTTCTTCGCGAACCTAGTTGGGAGTATTCGTCGAAGCTATATTCGGGGTCCAAAAAGCTTCGCGCAACATGTTCTGGAACATTCGCCCTATTCGACGAACATTGCCTCTGATTGGCTGAGAGCAGAACTCTCCTGTGGATGAAGAAGAAATAAAAATAAAATGGATGACGGTATCGCTAGGTTCTTCACTCGCTTCGAGGGAATTTGTTTATTTGTTGACTTGTGGGAGGCGCAGCCTTGTCTCGGGGACTCAGAATGAGATAGTAGTTAGCTGAATTACCCTGTGAGGGATGACTAAAGTATATTGACTTGACTTGACTTTAGCCTACATTTTCGATCACGCTGTCTGCTAATGTCTGCCGCAAGTTCGGGCCGAAGCTTGCATCTCATTACAAGCCAGTTGAGAACGAAGTAAAGTTCGTCGAACTGTCCGAACCATGTTCGGCGAACTAAAAGTTCAATTAAGAAACGAATCATAGTTCGTTGAGCTGTCCGAAGTACGTTCGGCAAACAAACATTCGCCCAGTTAAGAACGGGCTTAAGGTGTATGCGTGTTTAGCTGTAACCTGCCACCTGCACTTTTTGGCAGAATGACCGGGATCTTTTACGTGCTACTGCGGTAACACGGGGTGGAACGGATACCGAAATAAGAGTCAGCACAGAAAGTTGACCCCGGAGAAGAAAATTCTCCCGCCGCTCCGGCAGGGATTCGAACCCGCGACCTTTCAATCACGAGTCCGGTGCTTTAACCACTGAACTATCTCCGTTCATGGGCAGTTTTTAGTCGAGAATGAACCCAAGGTTCCTGGCAGAATCAGAGAAGGGGATGTTGTGAGAGCCAAGAGTAATCGAATCAGGGAGGGAAATGGTGAACGGTTTTAAGGAAGAAGAGAAGGAAAAGAGAAGTGCTGTTTTGTCGTCATTCAGTTTGAGCTGATTTTTGGTCATCCATGCTTTTATGTCGTCTGTGCATGAATGGTCACTTCACTGAGAGGAGCGGATTTCTGGAGCTGTGTGTCATTCGCGAAAAGGTGATGAGTTACAGAGTGGTTAGCTATGATATCGGAGAGAGGCGTAGTGTACAGGACGAAGAGAACGGGCCTCAGTACTGAGCCCTGAGGCACACCGTACATGAGCTGTGATTGTGACGAAGACATTATTGACTGAAGTCTGTGGCAATCGCCGCGTTGGAAAGTGCAAATACCCACAGACATACGTCTGTGACAATCACCGCATCCAGTCTCGCTTTCGATTGCGTGACCCGCCGTTGACCTCCCTCGTGAATATTTTGGATAATATAATATCCATGCACAGCTTTATCAAACATACGTCAGGATGACGACGCGACCCCCTAAACAACAGACAGTCACCTTAGCCAACATGTACACTCTTACACGTTTCCTTCATCCACTTTTCGGTCGAGTGTGAAAGTAGTGGCCGAGGCTTGATCCTCAAGTCAAACATTTGGAGGAGTACTGTACAGACGTGATCACGTGAAGGGTTTGTAGGGAGGGAAGGGGGCAGAGTGGGGAGGGGGGACAATAGGGATAGTCTCTGGAACCACGCTTGCATGATTTTGACGTCAGTTGGGGGTGTGTGATTTCCGGCTGGGATTTGCTGCTGTTTCAGCTGCCAAATGATCTGATATCCAATATTTACACATAATGTGGGGTTGAGAGGCCTAATCGTCCTGTCATTTATGCGGACAATAAAAATTCATGGGACTTCTGCGCA